>JABASH010000898.1:0-31811 GCA_019776445.1 Tomocerus maximus
TTAGATTGTGAATTAAAAATTAATTTAAAACTACAGATAAATAACTATGTAATTGAGATGTTTGAATAAATACCAATACCAATAAATATGGACTCACGTGATGAATATGTAAAGAGTAAGGGAAAACTAGTAGATTGGGATCTATTTACTTACATTAGACTGACTCGGTAGAAAGCAATGTATTCTATTACATAGATACCTACTAGTACTAGTTAAATGATGTTTCTCGGCAGTACCTAACGTTGTAATGTCTATCAGGTTCTCGACATAGTAAGTACAATAGAAATGTACATAAGTAAGGATGAAGGTCCATATAGTGGAGATAAGTATGCACATATTAGAAATATTAGTGTTGGGAAAGTAGAGAGAGAAAGTCAAGGAGGATAGTCCGTAAAAGTAGAGACAGGAATAGAAATGGAATAGTACGGATCTGTTATTCCACGGCATGTACGTAAATACAAGTTTTGTCTCTCCTTTTAAACAACACTTGATAATCTGATATTTTATTGCTTAGATTTTTCATTCTTCGTCTCGCTTCTTCCCTCTTCTCCTCCACTCGCTTTTCCCCATGTGTCTTCTTCTCCTACTTTTTTCATATCATCCCATCACATCCCATCCCACCAACTATACAAACTACTCGTACTTACAACTTCACTCTGAAAACTACTATTTCTTCAGTACCTACATAGCTATTTCCTCCGTCGTGTACTTACTGTCTATACACTTTCTACTCCAACGTCTATTTAGTATGTACTCTCTATTGAACATCTAACTATGTATGGTAGTCAACTCTCCTCCTAGCACTACTATTATCCTTTTACGACTAGAACCATTTCATTTTGGACTTTTTCAATTTCGACAATAACACCATCACTCGCAGTTGCACTCCCTTCACTTATCCAACTACGCATAACCCACATATTTCCTAGGAAAATTACAAAAATTGCAACTTTGCAAATCTCAAGCATTACTACCTAAATGTTGTTCTCTCCAATAGTATTATATTATTACAAAGAAACTATATATGCACAGACATACAGCATAAATCCCATGTACCTCTCTCTCTCTGTACTCACATATACAGAGAAGAAGAAAAATACTTGAATTTGATTTGATGTGATGCGTGTTTCTGTTTATCTACACTACTTACTCCTGTAATATGCAATGTCTCTGTACACTCCATAGTAAATTGTACAAGTTAAGACTTGGATTATTACACTGCACAGTGAAATGGGATGCCACATGGCCAAGTTAACCCAGACGACACGAGAAGGCAGCCAAGAAGACCAGTCAGTTAGCAAAGAAAAGAATGCTACTTTTCTCATGAGCCATTTCATTGCACTACTCTTTTGCATTATAGAATAATACAGAGAGATAACCATGGAGCATACGATGCCATTCCCATTATGGTAGCATACATGGTTAGGCAGATGAAATGAGTAGCTCACTCCACTCCCTCAACTCAGTCAGTGACTCTTCTCGCCGCACCTCGTCGACTCAAATACTCAAACTACTACACATTTCATACTTTATGTAACAGCACAACGAAACTCCTAGTCCTTACCTACTTTCATACTGTATAAATTTATAATGTAGTAACTGTTGCTTGCAACGATGAAAATTGAGTGGAAAGTGGAAGATGAAATTATGAAGTTTTGGCTAAATTCTCAGGAGGGGAATTAGCACGATGCCATGGCAGGTCGCACTTCAACTCTTACTCACACAAACATACTTTCTATCACATCATTAAGCCAATTTACAACTGATGATACTAAGCATCAAAGTTCGCCCCTTGCCTTACCTACGCTTATTTCTTATACTATACCAGACATTACTATACAATTATCCAATTACAGTTCAACTTCCTCAAGTATTTATACACTCCCTACATTCATATATACAATTGATACACTCTTTATTTATCTACTCTCTCCTCCCTGTCTCAAAGGAGAGCATTTTAAGTATTTGTAAACCTAGAGCACTCATAATTCACACTGCTAATCTTATAGTTCTCGATAGAATTGCAAATGCGAACCACAGATTCATTATTAGCACCAGTCCTCAGTTAACTCAACTTACTATGAGTTGTGAACTCAAGCTAAAGCAACTCCTGGACAGACTAACTGGTTATGTAGAAATATATGAGCAAGGAGGCAAAAGTTGAGTTGAAACAACTTGGCAAAAGCCATTGGGAATATCAAACCATTTATCACATGCATCACATCGCATCGCTGAATCGTCCAACTCACAAAATACGGAAAATATGTTCTATCAGGCCAAGCAATACCTCAACACTGAAAAACTCTGAATATCTACTCGATTGAAAACTCTTGTTACTATTTATTTGTCGTCTCATCTTCGTCTGCACAAATACATATGGATAGCATTTCGAATTGTCTCTCCTGTAAAAGTACAAATATGTCAGCACAACACAAACACAACATAAATAGAGCCAAACCTTAATATAAACCTACAAAATTACATGCAGGATAAAAACACGCTATATATTTACTACATTATTAATAGGATCTCAAACATCCAAGTAAATATACATACACAATCAAATCCTGTTATGACTCTTGTGTAGATATTTTAGTATAGTCTAAGAAAAGAAGGTAGAGCCAAAAGCACAAATAGAGAATAGGTATTGTAGTATATGGATGTCTGTTTGAATGAGTGGTCATGTTCTCCTACGATAAGTAGAGAGATGTGTAGTCGTAGTGTTGTTATGTATATTGCATTGTGAATGTACAGGGACAGACGGGCATGGGAAAGTGGAAAAGAGCCGACGATAATTCAGCATCAGAGCTGGAGGAAAGATACTGGATGACAATACATATAAGAATAAGTCTACATGGGGCTATAAAATAAATCGTTACAATATGAAATCTTTGCAAAAGGAAAGAAAAGCAAAGCACAGCAAAAACTACCTCCGTTGTCACTGCATGTGAACTCCTCACAAACTCTGGCTAAACCAAGGCACATTCAGCAGTGAGATTCTCCCAAGACAAGTCAACTCAACTACACTTCTATTGCTTTGCATTGCCTACTATTACATATCTGTAGTGTAGTAGGTAGTCCTTACTACGTTACGAATTACCACGTACGTACATTTCACTACTCACTCTCTATCATTTTGGATGTCCTTTTATTTCTTTCTCTCTGACTAAAACTGTAAATATAAATATGTACATACAAAAGGTTATAAAAGTAAGTAGGAGTAGTCCGTTTTAACCAAAGGAATCGTCGTTTCTTTTGGTTTGGTTCACTTGGTTTGGTTTGGCACGGAGTTCTACCCAAGACATACCTAGCAGAGACTCGAGTTGACTTTCCCCACCCAGCTCCTGTGATTGAAAGCATACTGTCGTCCACCAAGGTAACGAGGATATTTAGTGCTCCTTCTAATGGTGCAAGTGTGCGGAGCGAGTTCTGGGTTGGGACTCACTACACAAACCCATAGTCTAATGTTAGTCAGCACTGACTTGACTTGACTGACTGAGTGAGCATTACTATCTTGTGTTATTCCAACTAAGCATCGGACTTTGTATATACGTAAATAGGTTCCTATGTATTAACGTTGCTCTTCCTTCTTGGTCTCATCCATCCACAACGAGATACTCCTGTAAGTATCAGAGGAACGGAGGAACGAAAGAGAAAAAAGACAATAAGATTCGATACAATACAATAGAGCACAATAGAAATAGACAAGAAAGAGCCATGGAAAGGAAAGCAAAATTTGTTTGCAGTTTCTGTTTTTCTTCAACAGAAGAAGGCACAAGGTAATAAATTACACGTAAACGTAGCACACGAAAAGTTCAACTTTGCCTTTCCCTCCTCAGTTTGTATAGGAGTCAACTCAGTAATAGGAAAAAGAACCGCATCTTATTTTATATATACCTATCTACTTAGGTAAGATATCTAGCACATCTATATTCCCAATTCTTGTCCTTCTTTCTCAGCTCAGTTCAGCTTAAGTTAACGTATGACTCAAATAGATGTATTCTCAACCAATTCTTTTGCCACTAACATCCATACAACCTCTGCTCCTCTCCTCATGCTCCCGAGCAATACAAATTATTGCTTCGCCAATTCATCTTCTCTTATAAGACATGCATGACTCTTTGTTGCTCTGATAAAGACCTCCATTTCAACCTCATTTACATGAGAATATTCCCGCCTCTCCAATCCTCCTTCCCATTCCTCCGCATCCACAGATCCACATCCACCTTTGCTCTCAACCATTATCTTCTTTTATATCAAATGCTCCAATAGTCCCTTAAATCCTAATCGTTTCTCAAAAATACATTACAATAAATACGGGTTACTTTACTGCTACGCTTAGCTTGACTACTTCCTCCCATCCACTATCTCTGTCTATACAGATATATTTCACTCTGTAAGAAAACACACATTCCATCCTTCTAAGCTCACTGAATTAGTCGCACATACCTACTTATTTCTACTTGTTTGTTGTGTAGCATTGTCATTCTTGAACCTACGTCTTATACAGCTATCTCTCTTATACAATAATACACTTTGGAAGATGTGTATACAAAATGCTGCCACCAAGTCTGCTCTATTTACAAACACAATCATAATTATTACAGAGGGTGAGTAGTTACATAGAGAGCACAAAAGGGAGTTATACCATATATAGGTATTGCACATGGAAAATATACCTACATGCCCTAATGTAAATAGTACAAGTATATAAACGCCAAGTATCCTACTAGAATTGGTCTTCCTGACGCATAGTACTCTAGTTTCAATAGTTTCTTCATCCAGGAAGACGAGCAACAAAAAATATATAGTCAATGCATTTGCCAGCAAATGATGGCACATTTGTACACAAGATACTATGTATAGAGGAAGTGGAGAGAGTAGAATAATATTATTTCATAGAACGATTCTTAGTTAGGATTAGTACTTGAGTGAGGAAAGTATTTGTAAGAACATAAGTAACGTAAATAGCAGAAGAAACGGATAGGATGGAGCTAGACGGTGTAATAACAAATGTATTAAGAAGGAAGAGCAAAAGAAAAAGTATTGTAACTGCAAGTGCAACACAATTGAGACATTTGGCCGCAAATTACAACATGACAAAAAGTTCGGCTCATCTGGAAACTTTTCTAAGGACAGGAAAGTGGCAAAGTGGAATGGTTGGCATTGGCGAGTGAGGCGACCACGGCAAGACCCCTTAATGGGAAGATGAGAGCCTAGCATCATCCAAAAGCTTCCGTACGAATCTAATATCAATTATTTGAAGCCCCCTGGACAGCAGGAAATTCATTGGCCATGTACTCAACTCATCTACTCACTCTCATTGCTTTGCCCACAGAGTCCTTCATCAGACTCAACCAGAGCAGACATAGACATTACAGAGCAGAGACTCCGGACGTACTCTCCTTCTCCAAGTGTTTGCAAATTGACTCCACTCTGAATACAATCAATCTATACTCCACTATCGCCATCCCTATACATTTATACTGGATGGATGGACACATCAAAAGGAGCAACCTTTTACTATTACTACACCTAACACTATAAACACAACCATATAGAAATACAACCCAAGTTTTCATTACTATGACTATTAGTAGTACATACATACATTCACACAACTCGTCGTGATAAGTAAAAGAGACCTCACAATTCAACCAAACGCCATCCACATATAGTCGATTGAACCCTAGTGGCGAAAAACTAACTTCCTTTCCATTTTTCCGTCTTACCAAGTTTATACTTTCAACATACTCATGTAATGAGTATGATCTATTTATAAAAGTACTATTACTTATTTCCACCTACCATGTTACATTATTACGTAAGAGTTTTTTTATTTACTTGTTCTAGCACTAAGCTCCGAAATGAATTCTTTTTCTAACCTATTAGACAGGAAACTACGTCGTATATTCAGAAGTACTAGGTACTACTATGTCCAACAGTAACAGTGTATTTTCATCTGCACCTTTTCTTGATGATACATCTGGACTGGAGTGAAGTTAGGATAAGTAAATAAGTACATACCTATATGACTAAAGTGAATTGAGTGTACATAATGCAAAGTTAGAGTCTGTAGTCGAAAACCGTGTCCTGCTAACTAACCAAGAGGAGTAAAGGAACTAATGTACTTAGGCCGACTAGTACTAAATAGTAGTTTAGTTGGTTACCTAATGCTCACATCTCCGTCACTTGTTTTACTGTGACAAGCCATCGCATGAAACGACTATCTTTTCCTGACTGATGGTGAGTTGAGTGTATTTGTACAAATGGTATTTATATACATAGAGGAGTGAGTTCACTATCGACATCCTCTTCTAATACAGATACACACACAGCAGTCTCATCAGAAAGAGTCCCTTTGCTCAACTCAGGAAGCGTTCAATTATAGCTTTTCACTCGATTGAGTTCCATGTATTTCCTCCACATGTCTCCTCCTCCGTACCTTCTATCAGGACATGACTTTGCGATACAAGGAAACGATGGGATACCTCTTCATTCCATCACATCCCTTCCTAGCCATTGATAGCAACTGCAATAAATAAGTAGACAAGGAGACTGTGGCTGATGTTCACAAAAAACAAAGATGAGCCCACTTTCGGAATCCGATTTAATTTCCTTTCCCTTACACAGGCAGTAATTTGTATAGGTTGCAACTTTCTGCGCCCGTCGACGTCTCCAATATATATGCATAAAACTATGTACAACAAACTCTGCTCTATATATGCTACCAACTTACAATAAACAGTAAAACTCTGACTTTAGATCCGAGGAAAACCGAAGGAGAGCTTAATAGTTAGTCAGGCAAGTCAAGTCAAATCAAGTTAGAATTGAAAAAACTACAGTCCAATTTTCCTAGGGAATGAAGATGATGATGACGATTTGGGTTGATTTGGACGAGATGGAAGTGCCTATCATAGTCCAACCGAATTCCCGAACAAACCAGTTAAGAAATTTCAAGGGAAACGCAAATAAAATATATGCAGCTACATTCATACCCACAGGAACACTATATGCACACTTAGCAATGCATTATGTGTATCTATATCTCTCTATACAATATGTTATACTTATTACAGCATATCACTGACTCCTCCAACTTTAACTGCTTACTTATACATATGCATAGAACGCTAAGGATAGGAAAGGAAGAGTAGCTTAAAAAAGTCGCGGGGGTTGAGAATGAGGTTTTGCACGGCCCATTTCATCGGGCAGTAATTCCGTCCTTGTTTATTTAATCAAGATTTCGACATATTTATGGACGTCGAGTTTTCCGTCTCGCAACAGATTGGTTTCGCCACATAATACATTGGACCTGAGTCCCAGATAGGAAAAGAGAGAAATAGAAAATACACCAAACGAACAAAGTAACTTTACACACTTTAATGCACTATGTACAATACCTATTAACTATATACAAAACAAGTAAACATTACGTGCATCCCACTATACACAGCATTGTACTCTCATACCCAACTATACATACAAGATACATTCAAAACAATAAACACAATACAGAAAAATATATCTATATAAACCAATGCCTTTACACTTACAAACCAAAGCACATCGAAGTCTAAAAGTGAAGACCAGAGCCACCAACGTAACACAACAGCACAACAACATCAGTTTAAGTGAGCTATGCTCTGCATCTTCTATATTTGTATCTATTCAGTTGACTCCACTTCCCATTTGCTTTACTTAAATGAGACTCCTCTTAAACTTCTTTCTTAAACTCCAACACTATAGCCCATGTGATACTGCACATTTTATGCTAAATACATTCCACTTATTACCAGATATTACCGGATACTTCTTAGCATTCAACATGTTTTAAAGTATACAAACAAATGAAAATAACCAGCTAGCTGTCTTGCATTAAAATACTAACACATACTAACGAGAACCAGGGAACATAAACCAATCTAATTGTATTACTATATATTTTAATAGAAATACTTTATTTAAAGTTAAAGGAACTAAAATTATTACACTAAATATTGCAAAAAGTTGGTTCGTATTGTTGTTTTAAATTAGAACAGTATTGGCCATTGGCTACACAAATATTAAATGATACATAATGTTTAGTTAGCAATGAAAAGTATATTCAACTACAGATGTATTAACATTCGAGTTTTTAGGAGCATGAAGAATAAGCATAGGTAGAGATGTATTTGAATTGAGAGTGCAGAGTGAGGAGGAATAAGAGAACGTGGCTGGATGTGGAGGAGGACGAGAGAGGAATGATGAGAAGGAGCGAGGATGGAGCAAAGTCGGTTGAAAGTTATTCTTCGAATCTAGCGCACCCTCTCTATCTCCATCCACGTACTCATTTCCTCTCTCTTGCTTCTCGGAATCTTCGGCAAACCTCTAAATATTCTCAAGCCGATTCAATTAAAAGCGAACTGGCTGATATTCTAATGCTCATGAATCACCCATCTCGTCTGCTCTCCACCAGTCTCAGTTCTCTCTCTCTCCACTCTTCCTAATGAGATCATGCCAGAGTGATAAGACACCTCATTAAGGTGTGAGTCAAACATCGGCAAGAACCTTCCGCTCCACGACAGTCCAACTCGAACTTCATCTGCTTTCTTTCCTACAACTCCAATCACACTTGATCCATATCTCCCGAAATGAGAAAGCCAGCTAGCCAACTTGATTCTCTTCACCTAACTTCCTTTTCCTCCACCACTCTCTCTCTCGAATACTTATTACTCTTCCACAACTTCACCTTCCTCCTCCTACTAGTAGATATACTCAATACATACATTAGTATACCTTCACACATTCAAACTCTCTTCTTCAAAATGAAACTAAACCTATTTAACTTCGTTTCTCCACCTTATGTCATTACTTACATTACAAACAGACAGAGAGAGAACAGAAGGAAACTCACTGGAATTCACACACATACTACTACACACCTTATACTAAGACAATAGGCAAATGCTATACTTATAGATGAGATTACACACAGAATTCCTAATTTAAAAGTACCTACACCATATCTGCAATACTGACTTACCTATGTCTACCTTATACCAGTTAGCTTTTCTATAACCAAAGGTACTTTTCGCCCATTTGACTATGTTTTACTTACAGACACATTCAAGACATAATATTAACTTTCCATAACGTGAGCTTAGTTTCTGAAATTATACACTCTTATAAAAGTTCAATGCATCCTTATAATTACTATAGTACTCTATAGGAGACGAGTATAAATTCCCGTCCAAATACTTTGCTCAATTTATACATATGTCTGTACCTATGTATTACTTTTCACTATCACTCCAGAGAAATCAAGCCAATTCCATTCCAAACCATTTCCGCACTTGCACTTCGTTGACTCCCCAGCTTCTATAAATACGTCAATCTCATACCTGCACACCACTGCAATCCCATTATTGCAGTTCAAACTTTTCTTTCTTAATCAGATCCAACCTCATTTAATTGCCAGAAATAAATGACTGTAGCACAAGATGCAATTATTTACTCTTGAGCAATTAAACCTATATCCCTATACTACATACCACTAAAATATATTTTAGCATACCTGCCTCTATTTACATATAGAAATAGTCTGATCACCGGATGCATATATAGAGAGAGTAAATAGTGTATAGAGTAAATATAGTTCAATCAAAGTAGATAAATACTAGAGTTGATACTTTTTAGTGCTTGTGTAAATAATGAAAAGGAGCAAACGTGTGTTAAAAAGAAGTTGAGTGCAAAGTGCAAAGAGGGGATATTCTTTGACTTATTTCTTGCTCTCGTCAAAAGACATACAGTAAAGAAGAGATGGCTAGATACGAGGAAGGCAACTTAAAAAAGTCATTTTATGTTTTTATTTATCCTTTCCATGTAGGTAGTTGTAGTGCAACCTTGCGATAGAAAAAAGGACTGTAGTAGTAGATGTTTATACATAAATGTAAATATAAGAGTAGTAATAAGGCATGGGAATTGACCGTGCAGTCTGGTCTCACCGCTGTTAATTGCATACCAATGTTGAATGCTTTGCGACTATAGTCTATCTGTAGAACGTAACACATATGACAAGTCTAATGTAAATGTTTATCATGTGAGAGAAGAATTACAACACAGTCCAATCTACTTAACCGCACTGCATCTTACATATCTTCCATAAAAAGTTGAGCCATAACATACATAGCATCTGTGATGAAGAAATGTTGTACCTATGAGTGTACCTAGAAGAAATGTAATTTAATGCAATGCAGTCTATGCAAAGGGATAAAGCATGGGCAACTAACTCCAAGCGAAACGAAATAAAGTCAAGTAACAACATTGTTTATAATACTCATCCTATCTTTCATCTTCATCTCATATTCTGTATATAAGGTAAGCTCTAATGCAGCATATTAGATATTTAAAACCTTTCCAAGATGGAAAACAGACACCTCTTGCTTTTCTATTTCTCTGTGGTGCTCCTGCTTCTTGATGCGCACCAAAAGAAAAAATATAGGATCATTATAAGAAAGGAAGTTAGTAGACGATCGTCGGAAATTTGACTCCGCGTCATTATCATTTCTGAAGGCTCTCACTTCAGATGAGATGAGTTCTCTCCTCCACTTTGCTAACTTAACTCCCTCGCCAGTTTTACATACTATTTTCAATTTGTTTTGTACTTTAGATAAGGTAGACAAGACATAGTTCATATACTCACCACATAAGTATGTATACTACTTGTTTCAATCTCTTCATTCGTCATGCAATGCTTCGTTACATTCCCTCATGCTCAGACCTACTAACTCAACTAGTGCCTATATTACATTTTTTACTTTGATAAATTATAGTCACCTAAACTACTTTTCCTTACATCATTCCATATAGAATTAGGGAATGTAGCAAACGGTGCAAATAGTTATACTTACGTAATAATATGTACAAGGTGCACCTCACTAATGACTCTTGTGACCTTTAACATTTCGAAGAATAAATCTTTTCATTCTCTAACTCAGATTACTCACCTATACATGAACTACTTTACAGCAGATGACACATAGTAGTAGCACAGTAGCAAATACGATGCATGTACAACTGCATACTAAATAGAATAAGTACATCTTTGTGTATGTGAATGATACTTATTTTCATGTTCAATACTCTAAACGTAATTTAGATACATGTTTGTCCAAGAAATATAATACTACTTTACACTGTGATAGTATACCTAAGTAAGCACTTGAATCTAGCACAATGGAATGCAATTGCAATGGTGTCAGGAGTATCATTACATTAATATGCCTTTAGTTTACTATACGATCCTCACAAATCACAATTTCACATTATTTGAACGAACAATGCACACCATAAGCACTTTGTATCGGACACAGAGCATCTACTACTTTACCTTATCTAGGACGTACACTATGAAATGTGCAGTTAGAAAAAGGAATCCCCGCAAATGTAACCTTAGAAGAGGAGAGATATTATGATGTCCGCTATTCCGTGTGGTATGCGCTGATTTAGGAAATTTAAGTGAAGGGAATGCATAGATAGGGATTTGAGTGGGCATTTGCTTTCAGAAGCCTTCAACAATTCTCCTGAGATTCCAAGAGCTTTCCACCATGTACAGATGAATATTTCACTAAAGTTGAGGCTCTACCACTGTCGTTAGCACGTTTCCCCTACCTTCAATTATTTATACTCAACAACTACGTTTCCATGCAATACACACACTGAAACAAGTAAGTCCTCGTTACAATATCCCCAACTACATAACACTACACAGCTTTCAACAAGACAAGGTAGGCATAACCTACTTATATCATCTATACCTTATTAACTAGCATCCTACTACATAGAGTAGTTCACCAACAGAAAGAAACGCAACAGAACGCCACGTTAACTTTCCTCTGCCACTACACACCCACAACACAACAGTTGCAATCAGTGAAATAGAAACGGTCCGTTAGTCCCCCTTCCAAACTTTCTGTCTATTGCACATTATCATATCCAAAATCTCACACTACACCATCCAATTCACACTCCCATATAAGCTTCAAGGAAGAACAGAGTCAATTTGCATTCGGATGTGATAACCTGTACATATCACCAAATCACCATGCATTTTAAAATGCAATCCACACCTCACAATTTCTCATCCGCTTTCTTTTCATCTTCACAATTCCATTACACTCTAGAGAAGGGAAAATAACAGTGATGAAATGCTCTGCCAAGAGAATTCTCAAAATGGGGCTCCTAATAGCTCAAACCAATGTCTTCCATTATATTCCTCGATAAAATGCATTCTTTCAAAGTTTATTTATTTTTTACCATAACAGACGATAATATTACCAATTACCAACTAACAGATGCGACAAGACAAGCGTATTCCTTCACTATGTTAATTATTGTTGTGAGTTAGCATAGCGGAGGAATACAGGAATCAGAAATGCGTTTATTCCTGACAGTATGCATATTAAGCATAATAATAAATTTTAGCCCCTAATCAGAAGCTCTGTCTCTGTCATTAGTGTCTGAAATTGTCTCTAGTAATGTTATGGTTTGCTACATGTGCAGTTTCTAATGTACATAAAAAGATCACGCACGTCTAGCTACAGAAAAGTGAATGGAGTGAGAAAATATAGATAGACATTTGTACGGACACAGAAGGTACAAGAAACTGGAGATCCCGCATGTTCCCCAGCCGGGCACTAACAAAGGTAAAGCGGTATGTGAAAGAAATATTGTATCGGAGAAACCGCCCGCCTGTATGAACCTAACCAACCAATTCGAATTTGGCAATTTCATTTAGACATGAGTAGGCGAGTAGAAAGGACTGTGCCTATCATACTTTGGTTATATGTAAGGAGAGACAGAGTGAGAGAGAGAGAGAGAGAGTATGCAGTGAGACGTAAGGAAACCAACACCTCGATGAGACGATCAATCAATATTCTCTGCCATACGTGGATACATAGGTTTTGAGGATGTATTCCCACGAGTGGAATCCCTCGGGATGCAATCAGCTTGAGTTGTGAAGTCTAGGTTGATTGGCTGACCAAGGTGCAGATGGAGCTCACCGGATACCGGATGCCATATACACTTCCATTCCAAAACAGAACAGCGTAATTCTGATCTGGCTCACTGATACAATTCTCTTCTCTAAATACTTACTACACGCATTTACCTACTTCTGTATGTTATTAGAGTCACTAATGAATTGGATTGAGCTAGTTGAAAGTATTCTGTGATTCTGTGTTGACCTGAACTGATCTAGGTGGGAAGATATATGATTTGTTATTATATAGTTAATTGTATAATAGATGTAGCAGATAGAATGGTTGGTGTAGGTACAAAATATCTTTTCAACGAGATAAGTAGATAAATAGAGGAGTATTGTAGGAATAGCACATTCCACATTTCATCAAGAGCCATTGGAGTGTCACTTGACAAGGAGAAAAGAAGATAGTAGGTAAAGAGCATATAATAAGTAAGTCTAACATCTGTAGCAGCAGTCGTAATAGGTAAAGTGAGTCTACTCAAGTGTCTTGGACTGAAAAGGAGTCTCTTTGCTCTTTCGCTCTTTTGCCTTCTTACTTTGCATTATTATAGGAGAGACTCTGGCATCTTATATTGGTCTGTCTGTGTGTGGAGTGTGCTACCTTTGCGTTTGCCAAGAACATTTGTTCGTTTCGTTAGCAGAGAGATAGTGCATACTATTAGTATAGTGGCCTGGCGAATTCTTCTTCGAATCGTGAATAAAATCAACGGTAATGTGGGTCATAGGAGAGAGCAATGGAGATCTATAATCTGATTGCATTTCATGACATTTCGATGCAGATTTCGTGTGCAAATGAATGTGAATTGGAATCAGTCCAGGAGCGATATGAGACAAAATAGCGTCAAGAGAGAAAACCTACGTACCTAGCTAAGGAAACGTAACATAACAACCTAACTAAGGTATAACTTGAATGACTAGAACTGAGCAACCACCACACACACCACCTCCTAAACTCGACTAAAGTGAGACGAGTCAACGATGTATATAAGTAGTAGATGTGTATAATATAAAGCCAAAAGTCGACGTGGCTTCTTTTGGCTCTGAATAAATGTTAAAGGAGAAGAAACATTGACGAGATATAAAGCTACTAGTAAGTGTAAGTGTAGTATATATGGGTATAATAATATATATTAGTCGCACCTATATAGGTAGGTGAATGTATGTATATACGTCCGTAGTATTTGTAGTGGTATCTTTGTACTTGAATGTATATGATGTAAGTTGCTCACTCTACTCTCTCTTCAGTTTCGTTTAGGTGCATCTTCCTCTTCAACTTTCCCATTCTCCGCGATAAAATGATCTTTTTCCTGGTATTCCCATACCTCCACTATACCTACGCCTTTACTCTAGACAACCATTTCTCTTTCTCAATTTCCAAGGGAAATGAACTGATTTCACATCGAGATAAACTCGTATGTCTATCCTGCTACATGCATTCACATATTATTCCACCTTACCTAACCTATCTATTTATGCATGCTGAAAACAACAACCATCCGCGAAACGACTCCATATCCCATTGCCAAAATTAATTCTATACCAGACTCCATACATCTCAATTTCCTCTCTACCTTTGCCTTCCCTTCCCTTGCCCATACCCTTTCATATTCATGATCACTCTCTACTCAAACTTCACTTTAGTGCCCGAATACGCTCATGCATACTCTCATTAATGTCCAACTTTACTCCTAACTATCCATAAGAGCCATTGTGAATACCGACTCTTTTATCTTCAACCTCCTTCCATGCCTCTCCTCACCGCTCTCCTTCTCTCCACACTACTACCAAGAATACTTGGCCAAGGCAATGCACGCTAAACAAAACATGGCAATAAGATCATTTTGATTAAATTACTTACGGGAAACCTGAATCGTTATTGATATATGTTTTGGAATTTGTATCCATTACGTACTACAATAAACAGTTGCCGTCAACCAAAATAAACTCTCTACCGAGCCAGACCCAACTGAATTTTCACTAACCATGTAAGCTTATGACTCAATTGCGAGTAATTTAATTGCATTCTAACGATAAGCGTTTACCTACTTCTACAAAACTCTTTACCTTCCTATTTCCTACTCTTTACTGCACAATATACACCATTAGTGTAAACTCAATACTACAGTCAACACTCAACACCACTGTGGGATAAATAAATTTAGACTCATTGTACACTAGATATACACATTTAAAAGACGCACAAGCGTAAACATTCAAATACTCGCCAAATATTTATCTTCCTCTCAGTTATTGGTGGATTACACTCAATTCTGAGCAGAAAGGTAAAACATTCTTCAATTAGTATACTCAAAAGATTTGTCGTATAATTGCAGAGGATAGGAATGAAAACCCGTGTTCTAGGGCAGCTAATACATGGTTGTTGTTGTGTGTATTTTATTCATAGGTGGTGAGTGTGTAGATGGAAGTTGTCTGTAGTGAAATAAGTGAGGCTGTGTGTCCCTATTTATATTGGACTTCAATAAAGCGCATTTATCGGGAGTATTATGCAAAATGGGTCGTAAAATGTGCGTTCCCTCCTAGACACACGGGGAGATAAAAGGAAGAAGAGAGAGGAGTCAACAGAAATGCAGTTCACGTCCCAACCTCTCAGGTCTCTCCACCGTCCCGATTCCATTGCCAAACGAACAAGATTTTACTTTGCTCCCGCTTCCCTGTGATGATGAACTCGCTTTCTCGCTTCCCTTCGCTCTACCCGCCCATTTGCTTCATCCACAGCCAAAACTACTTACCTAAGCTCAGCTCAAATATAAATAGGAAAGGTGTGCCTTCATTCCAAATCTTACAACTTAACTCAACTCAACTCCTCTTCCCCTTGTCTCTATATTACCCGATTCCACAATACTATACATTCTTACTTTCTGCATGCCAATACACATCTTGTACTTACATATATATATATCTGTTGGAAAACTCCTGTGGAAATATATGCAAAGTTTGTATTTACAGTAGACACTTCTTCTATAGTTTAGTATAATGATTAGACTTGGACTACAACAAATACAAATACATAACACTCTCGGCTACTCTTAACATACATACATTTTGTCTGTGCACACAGATAGCTTTAGCTTACGAGATGTGCATTTACTCTCCAATTCCACCAATACCCACTAGTACGACTTCCTCAACTCACTCAGCCAGCATTTTCTATAGGAAGAGCTTAATCCACATTTATGTGCTCCTATATCTCCTTAATTTATTCATGAAATTCGCCACTGAGCGAACAAGTCTGTTTCATGCATGCTCTACCAAATTGCAAAACATGCTAGTTCCAATTAATCCACCCGTTCAGACTACTATAGGCACTATGTATACATGCACTGAGTAGTGACTTATCGTTAGATATACTAGTTAAACTATAATAATACCTTACCTCGCTTCCCTTTCAGCTCAAGATACTTTCGTGTTTGCCCCAAGAACCGAATCCACTCCTCCGATTTTCCTTCAATACACGTTAGCATCCTTCTTCTCAGTTCCTGATGCTGATAAGGATGATTCGATTCAAGAGCACCTTACAGATACCACTTCCAAATTACGGGCTCAAGGTAAACCTTGTAGACTCGAGCGATCTACTTGATCACGCACTTGCTTCTCTCAAGATTCTCAATTACCGACTACCATAGCACTACTACGTCTCACAATCACTCCACCTTCTCTTCTCAGTTCTCAACTCAGACTAACTCACAATACCTTTCATTATCTTCAATTCTCACGATAAGGCCTCAACTACACCTTTCCCAGGTGAAATATGATCCAATTCCTAAGATGACTAATCAACTGATAACACAAAATGTAAACTTATATCTTCAAATATACTAGATAAGTACAACGCATACTCAGAACCTTACTTAGTTCTACTTCCAAAGAATAATCAACTGTTCTCACTCTACTTCTATTGATAAATATACCTAAGCTTAAGATAAGTGGCCATAATAAGCTTACATTTACCTCATACACACACGGCCTTTGTTCATCAAGGCTCCTGAACTTTCCAGCGAGTAATATTTAGGCATAAACAAGAACGTTAAATATACAAAATAATAACTACATGTGTAGGTACATGCATAAAGTACAAGTGGGAATGGATGAGTCATCCTTCTGTTCTTTAATAGCTATTGATAACAAGTACAGTCTTATCTTTTCCTAACCTGTCGTCCGGCTGTAGACAAAACAAATTCTCTATTAACTTACAAGGTTAAGGCTAGTGCGCATATTATTACATACACATCGGTACATGAAGTAAACTATTTCTTATTGCATGACAAAACCGTGTCTATACTTAGGCTACTTATAGAAATAGATATACCCAAAACTCACTAATATACTTTATGTACATAATAAGTATGACCTAGGTAAAGGTACAGAGGACATCTTAAATTCAACCCAATGCAATATGCAATGCATACAAATAGTAATAATATTCTATACTGCCCTTTCCTATGACTCATCTTAATGATAAAAAATTTACGTTCTGTTATTTTTATGTTCAACTTAAAACAGACTTTGAACTTATCTTTCTCTTAAAGTGCTAACAATAGAATAACAAACCCAAATAATATGTAAATAGTACTACTCAATTAAGTAAATACGTTTCGATACAACAGCACTAAACACCATCGCATCGCTTTCATTCCCAATACACCCATGATTTCAAAGATGAAGGGAACAGGTGACTTTTACACTTAAATAATATTATCTCCTATGCATTAGCTAACACTCAAAGAAACCTGCATTGACCTACACACAGAAGATAACAATAATGGTAATGTACAAAGATATATACAAAGTATGTTGCAGTATGAAGAAGTATACGATGTTTTCCATGTACCTAGGTAGGTAAACATGTTTACACGATTTCGACATCTCCACTTTTTGTGATTACAATTTTATAACTGTATGTTATCTGTACATCTATCTATATCTACTAATGCCCTGTGGTAGTATTTGTAAATATTAGACCAAGTGCGTAGGCGCCTGAGAAGTAAATGTGCTTACCTAGGTAGATTTCAAAGTTCAATTTGAGAGAATTATATTTCAAAACGTGTTGTTATAAAGGGAGTATGACCATAGTAGATGACCTTAAAATCGATGATTTGAAATGTGATAGAAATGACAATTTTATTTGTGAATGGTGGTATAGAAAGTGTAGATTGTGTCTGTTTGATAGGACGCAATCAAGGAAACTCCAACGGAGGAGAGGAGCTTCAAAGGATCTCATCATGTAAAGTAACCAAGCATGTGCTGTCCAAAAAGGGTGATTTGAGTCATAAGTAGAGATAGAAACGAGGGAAGAAGGATCCAATCTATATTATCTGAATTTTATTGGCCCAGTGGAGTTTAGGCCGGCTTCTGCGAAGGTGGAATGGTAGTTAGGTAGGTAGGTGGGTAGAGTAAGCAAGGATTTGTTAGCAGAGAGATTTGCTAAAGTTAAGATGTGAGATTTGCTGGTGAGTGTATCAAAGACGGAGCTGGTAAGCTGATGCTACAGACGCCACTCAACTCAACGCAAGGAATTTGAGGACGAGAAAGAAAGGACCGACAGGTTCGTTGAGAGAGTTCAGGACGGAGGAAAATAAGTAGGTTTAGGTATCAGTCCACAAGGAGATACTTGTCAAAGAGAATTGGCCCTCGTTTGCCCATGACGAAGATGGAAAGGATCTGAGAGCTGGGAGCAAAAGAGGAGGAGATGCCAGGACGAGCAAAAAGATATCGCACAGACGACTCCCTGAGGAACGCTCCTCAAGCCCTCAAACTGTAAGGAAAACTACCAGAAACCATAGCATACTTAATGCTTACCCAGTAGTACATAGCTTCACAATGGTATCCAACACACACCTTCCTTCTCTCGCCTACCTACAACCATTTTGCCAAATCTTTCTAAGTTTCCCCAAACTCTGCTAAACCCTTTCTTCTTACTACACGCTAACAACAGTGGCGCACCAGCTGCTAGCTAACTAACAGCGTCCATCTAAAGAATATTAACTCCACCAACATTTACCGGATTCATCTCCCCAAATTGTTTTGTTAACACACTATGCTAAAACACTTTATCTTCCACCTACCACTTACTACTATTGTGTCAATGTCAGCATAACCAGTAAAAAATATATATCCAATTTTCCTTTAAACCATACTCAATTATTTTTCTGCAAGAAATATGCTATGATTAAACTGCTAATACTAGAATAATAACTCCATCATTAATATTTCGATTTCTGATATATAGGTGCAAACGAAATTGCTAATCCGTTATAAAATAGATTACATATAATATATTGTTGCTTATTCAATAGTTATTGCGTGCATTTCATCTCCCCAAATTGTTTTGTTAACACACTATGCTAAAACACTTTATCTTCCACCTACCACTTACGACTATTGTGTCAATGTCAGCATAACCAGTAAAAAATATCCAATTTTCCTTTAAGCCATACTCAATTATTTTTCTGCAAGAAATATGATATGATTAAACTGCTAATACTAGAATAATAACACCATCACTAATATTTCGAATACTGATTTACAGGTGGAGACATTGCTATTCCGATATAAAATAGATATACATACATTAATATATTGTTGCATATTGAATAGTAATTGCGTGCATTTCATCTCTCCAAATTGTTTTGTTAACACACTATGCTAAAACACTTTATCTTCCACTACCACTTACTACTATTGTGTCAATGTCAGCATAACCAGTAAAAAATATCCAATTTTCCCTTAAACCACTCAATTATTTTTCTGCAAGAAATATGATATGATTGAACCGCTAATACTAGAATAATAACTCCATCACTAATACTGCGATTCCTAATTTACAGGTACTTAAAATTCAAATCGGTATAAAATAGATATACATGTAATATATTGTTGCATAATATTCAATAGTAATTGTGTGCATTTCATCTCTCCAAATTGTTTTGTTAACACACTATGCTAAAACACTTCACTTACTACTGTTGTGTCGAATGTCAACATAACGAATAAATATCCAATTTTGCAATCCTTCAAACCATACTCAATTATTTTTCAGCAAGAAATATGATATGATTGCACTACTAATACTAGAATAATAACTCTTAATACTTCACTACCTGATATACCGATTTTCACTGAGTAAAATTGTTGCACATGCAGTAATTGTGTCCATAGCATGAATATAAATGTATACTTAAGCCCAATGTTACCAGGTGTGAAAATACAATAGTGCGTACGTAAGCCATTACACAGACAATCAGATATTGTAAAATACCTGGCTTCTGCATAAATGTAAACGGTCAAAGGTAATATTCAGATTTGCGATTAGGTAGGGCATGTGTGTTTTGATTGTTGTAGGGAGCACGCACGAGTGGATTGTCACAACTAGTGGCAAATCGGACAAAAGCCTTGAAATTCTAACTGATGGGATTGAAAGGGAAAGATGTGCACAAATGCCCCTGAACAATAGCGTTGGAAAAAGGTAGTCCGTGTACATAGTGCTTGTTGTGCAGTGCTCCTGTTCTGTCTGGCATTCAAGGGAGTAGAGAGGGGAGGACTTGAATGAGCGGCGAGGCTTCGGAGAGGCCAGGTGATATTCGCTGAGGTGGGCCTTTTGTTGTCCACATAATAAATCTACCTGAATCGTTTATTCTAGGGGTGTACGTTATTGTACAGCTCATTTCTCTTTTTGTTGTGATTTCTATTGGATTGCCTGTAAAGTCATATCATTATCTTTTACATACAGCTCCCTGCCGCTACCTACACTCCTGTTTGTATTTCAGACAGCAGAAAAGGTCATTTAGACTACAGATCTGCTAAAAGTTTATTCCTCCCCACGACTGACCAGAAAACAAATGAGAGTTTAATTAAAAATGTAAGCTTTTAGACACACGATGATTCAGCATCCCGACCTCCCTGCTCAAACATAAAGCAATAACAGAGATCAAAATCGCAGTCACTATCAGGAAAATGGACGTGTGTCCATAAGCACATCATACAGATGTGTATTATTGTTGTATATACTGTACCCGTGTGTAGAGTACTTAGATAATATTTAAAAGTACAAAAATGCTACAAGTAGAAATGTTTAATACTAAAAATATACTCCTATATACTTAGGATATGCATATTTACTTGATATACCTACTAAAATTCACCTTTCAAACAGATGCTTATAGAAAGTAGTCACAATAATCAAAGTTAGGTCTATAACATGACAAGGTATTCTTAAAATTACTTGATGTAGGCATAGTGTACAAAATAATATTTTATTCTGCAACTTAATATTATCTCACTGACAGTACAAATTGTAAAGAAAATAAATGGGAAAATTGTATACGTAGTTAAAATAAGTTTGTAGACACTGAAAATAGAGTGCACATATAAGCTATTAAAGGGAACCTGTAGTAGTAGGACATAATAGAAATCTGACTATTTAGGAGTGTAGTTATAACAGAGTCGAAAAACATAGTTTCGTTTAGTAGACAAACTATAAAGTGTACACGTTGTAAAGTAGAATAAGGATTTGAGAGAGGAGATGAGGAGAAAAGGAGAGAGAGCACATTTGTATATTGGAGAGGATAGGGCAGGAGACGAAGCGCTCATCACTATTTATTTATTCCAGCTAAACGGGCAATGTATAGAATGAGCGTACATTGAGTGGATACGTATACCTCCGGCCACAGTAATGGTCTCAGAGCGGTGAAACGATCTAATTGAGTTTTGGCAAACGGTAACTGCATATGAGATGAGGTGGACCGATAAGGTATTATGCATGCATTTGAGTTTTCGGCTCCAGATAGAACTATTGTCCTATGGGGGTACTGAGTGAAAGAATGAGTGACTCAATAGAACCTTTTCCTCCTCTCGTCCTCATCCCTACAAAATCCCTATCTACTACAAACACAACATATAGTAATAATACTCCCTGCTCATTTCATAATATCCACTCTCAGCATTTACATCTTCATGTATTTATGTAGGTACCTGATTTAACTTTATAGCATAGGTAACTACGTTTTACACTGTACCTTCATTTATTCTCAGCGCACCATGTGTACTTATTTATATTTTATTTTACAATTACTATTTAGCTATATCTGTTTTTATATGCATATAAGTATGATTCTACTATCTATATTCCATACTAGAGTACACCTATCAACGACATGATCGGAAAGAAGAGTGAGCGAACGAACGACGCTCGCACTAGGTAGACATTAGCAGCCGAGATTGAAAATCAGTGATCCCGACTGCAGACTGTTGTGAGGAGAGATGAGGGCAGCATCGTTTATTCTGTGAATCCGATTCACATTGTAGCGTATCATATCGTGTGGCTATAGGTTGGTTAGGTTGTCCCTGTTAGAGATCAACCCGTTGTGTCGCGTGTCGCCAGCAAATGTCCCTTGTGTCATATGAATTGTGTCCTCCTGCATCACGACAGCAATGACCCTTATTCCCCTTCATTTCAGAAAAACGCGCACACCGGTTCCCTATATTCCATCTCATCTATTTCATCCACAGAACCCCGCTACCTCCTCTCAAGTCACTTCAATTCAGTTGAGTTTTCAGACGATATTTCCCACACAACTCCCAATCTCTATATAGACACAACACCCATTTATATAGCGTTTGACTGAATGTATAGAAGTGTATGTGTGGTAGGACGTATTCACTCCGTAGAGTTCTTATAAAAGATCCGAAAAAATAACTCTCGGCTTGTCTTATTTATTACCACCTATAATAGCCACATGTCGATTTCTTCAGCTCCTCATAGCCTCCCCAAATCACCACCACTACAATAAGGTTAACCTAAGCACTTGCCTTGCCTTGGCACTCTTCGGCTCTCTCCGACAAGGCAAGGAGCCCAAAGCCCGACCAGGTCACTCTCCGCCAAATGAACACCGTCACAAACCACTCAAGCAACTCATATCCCAATGCTATAAGTTCACAATATATCATTAATGTGAGAGTGCGGCTTGCTATTTCTGGCTAAGTTACCTTCAGCCTCCACCGTAACGTAAAGTCAAACCAGGGTCTTGTAAAGTACATTCGTACATTTAAGAAGTGACTATGTAGCCGTAAGTGGTAGCAATAAAAATATCCTTGTGTTGGTTTAGGAGAAACCTTCAAGTTTCTCGACAGGAAGACGTAGAGATTGCCACAAATGGGGACACTAGGTATTTTCCACGCTCCAAAACGAATATATACAATATATTAGCTTACCTACTGCTCCCTACTGCTCTAATGCTTCAACATTTTCTACACTTACAATGTTACAATCCCTAATATTTAAAAGGACCTATATATAATAATATATCTATTACAACTATATATTACAATGTTACCTTAGCCGTTTGATCCTCATATTTAGTATTGGGCCTAGGGTATAGTAACATTATAATTATTATACTATGAATTATACTACACATGATTATATGTCGCAGTCATAATAACACGGGTACAAATACCAAGTCATTTGTTTGTCAACTGTATCACTGTAGTATGTGTGTATAGGGTAAGTAACTATTAGGGTAGAATGTGAGCTTATAATATGGACTGCACTTTAGATACACTACTGCACTTACACACTTAGTACACAGTGGAAATATGAATTTAGGATTTCAATAAGCCATAAGTACCTTAAATACCTACCACTTAGATTGAATTACATAGTGAGTTTAGTATATATTGAATCCAAAAAAATTGGTTGTATGTAGTACGTGGAGTATGTATATGTAAAGGTAGTATATATCAATATATTTGTAGAGGTATAGTATAGTAGGGCTGGTATTGTGTAGTTGTAGGTTCTGGTGACCCTGGGTTGAAAAGCAATGACAGAGTACCGTTCTACCGGTGAGTCAGGGCTTGTGGTGAATTTAATGGGATTAGTAAAGTACACACTTGGACTGGTCCACAGAATAGAGTGAAATTTCTCATCTTAACACTCACTCACGGTGCACAGAGCAATGGCTTTATATATTTAGATTAAATTAAGGTCCAGACGATAAAAGCCCCGAACATAACCATCAATTAGTCTTAATTTTCCCACTTGGCATCCGACACCACGGAGGACAGTGGAGCACCTAAATTGACTTTAATTAACGACAATTGCCATTTGACGTTCATCATCTTCCTGCACATATACCTCGTTTGGCTGCCTCCACTCTGGAATTAACTGTTAAAATTGACCCCTGCCACTAGTAGTCGCTCGCAAGACTCACTGCTCATCGTCAGCTCACTTGCTATTGCCATTACGGCATGTTATGTTAGCTTCTGCATCCAACTCACTCATTCCTTGAACCTTTCCTTTAACTTTACATTCCCACACTCAACTCAACACCAATACATTCATCTTTCTCCAAAAGGGAGAACTAAATGCCAGACACGACCGTTTTATGGTCACACTTGTTCCCAAACTACCATTACTGATGCTCACATAAAAATTCTACCATCTCCATTCATATGAGATGCTCCATTTCCTTTCATTCCCTGTCACTTACCGTTCTATTTTATTCTGTCTGATTGGCTAAGTAACCACCAACACAACACTGCACTCGAATAACTTACTTTAATGTAATTTACAACATGTGTTCTACTACATCGCATTACGTATTCTCAGATGGCTTCTGAATAGATGAGTTGATTAACTCTCCACTCTAATCTCCCTATAATTCACACTAAACCATACATACGCACACTATTCCTTACTAATGCTACTATGACTATAACACATTAACTCCTTATCGCTCTAGAGGTGAATTGCCACAAATTACTTTACACTTAGTACTTTTAAAACAGACAAAATCGTTATTCAGATACTTTCCTCTCCAAACATTGTATTATTCACCTGAAAAAATCTCCAGTTCAGCAGAGCAACAGAGGTAATAGTGCGTTCATGAATGATGCGTTCATAACTTGCACGAATGCACATCACATACATATCGGTTTAAACCTTACTCCTACTAACTACTATATTATGAAGTTCATATACATCCTATGTATATGTAAGTTTTGAAAATGAACCTAATAAATGGTATATTTATTCTGCCTACAGTACAGTAGATTAGAATAGAAATAGTGAGTGAATGAACCATTTGTCTCGTACTAAAAGCTATTAATCGTTAGCCAATTGGAGTTTATATGTAGAATAATTTATAAATACTACATGATAGATATATGGCTGTTGTAAGCGGAAACTACTTAAGAAGGATCAGGTAGGTAGGAGAGCTATAAATGAGTGAATTACACTTTGAAGGAAAGTTTTAGTTTGCAAAGCTAACGACAAGAGTTAAATATCCATGAGTATGCAAGTTTGAGTGTGAGTGGATAATTAAATTAGGACTTGAGACAAAACTGCCGTAAGAAAGATCACGCTATGGTGCGGTGCTGGTATGCATCAATTTGGTGCGGAGAGAAAAATTAGAAAAGAGGTGAGCGACTCCTGGGACCTAAGACTGTTCAATCGGTATAATAGAGAAGTGAGTAAGTAGTAAGTAGAGTTTGTGGAATGGTTTCATTTAAGAGGAAACAAAGTCAGTAGTAGATTAGAAGGAAGAATGTATGAGAATAAAGTCGGTCTGTGAAGAGGATTGATAGCTTCATTAACAAATCAATCAAGAGGCAATTAGCTGGGTGCAAATTCGCCAACATGATGAAGACGAAGTATTGGATTGTAGCCATCATTTTGTGCCTGAGAAAAGAAAAGAGTTGAGAACTTTTTGGCAGCAAGTGGCAAACTTTGTTTGAGCTTGTACCATCCATCCATTCTTCTCACCTACATTATAGCCACCATTCCATTCCATTTCCTCCTCCTCCTCCTTTCCCAAAGACGAAGAAGAGAAGAGCGGGTGTGAGATATTGCGATTTGCAAATAATAGCGAAACTCCACACATAATGAATGAATGTGCTTTGCCAGACACACGTAACGTAGCCAGACTACGGCCACACTCTGCTCAGGTATTAGCAAGTTGCCTTCCTGGCCTACCTCTCCACATTCACGATTCACGCTTCTGGGAAACTGGAGTTTCTGGCACTCTTTACTTTCTCTTCTGTTTCTCCTTTATTGTGCCCACCAGTTCTATGGCACTTCCTTGCCTCAACCTCCATTTCATTCCATTATTAGTGACTTAGCCAGCCAGAGTCACACTCACAGACCTCTCACCCACAAAGAGATTTACTATCTGGCCATAATGGCATCACACTCAGCTCTCACAAACTCCTTCACCTTCAAATCTGAAATATCTCTATCCTCTACATACATCCACTCCATAAAAATAAAATATCTTCATTCTTTCAACTTTTACCAATAGCTACCCAACCAAACCTTCAACTTTCCTCTCCCACTAATTATCCACCATCATCAACTACTATCTAGATACATACTATATAGTACCAGTATATACTAGTTAGTATATACCACACACAACACACACACACACAAAAGACGATTCAAAACTATGTAAGTAAAAACACTTTACTACTCTACAGATACTTAGTATACCTACTCTAATACTTTACTATGTTGATATAACAGTTATGCTTACATAATTAACCTAACCAGTTAACGAGAGAGCTAACAGATAAAGGAACCCACCTAACGTAACCTGTCCTCTCTGTCTACTTACATTGCATTAGTAAACTTCTGTTTCACCATTTGATATTCCTAACATCTGTGCTTTTCACGGCATCACATTCATTTCTTCCTATCCTCTCTCTCTCTCGCTCTCGTCTCCTCCATACTTTATTACATTACATTTCACATTAGCAGGCGAGAATACAACTCCACTTTGCCACTCTCTATTATTTCATTGTGTACAGCTAGGGCAATACGTCTATTTAGGCAGGAGGTATAGCTTTACTAAACATGTATTATGTATCTGTTGTCTCTCTAATAGCAGGAATAAATACACAGTCAGCTATGTGCATGTTTGCATGAATGCACCATCACTTAAACATAATAAACACATGTATGTGCACATACATTTGTCCAAACTAAAAATACGGCACACAAATGTTATATAACAACGCTACCGTAAACACAAAACCTAACATAAGCGAAAGCAAAGCCCAAAACTGCATCTAATGGTCCTACTCGTGTCTTTTATACTAACAGTTGAATGTCCCCAATCTAAGCAAACAGCTTTTAAAAAATGCTAAAATGAAATCCGAGACCAAGGCAGGTGATTTCCACATGACGGTCTCTTCAATCCCAAACACTCACAATGAACCTTGACTTTAGTTTCTATAATTATTTGCTTTTCATGCTACTATTATCTATGCACATCAAAAGAGACTTGAATTACGTCATTGCCCATCTTGGTAGTTACCATTAGCCATTTTCACTTAATCATATAGGTATACTAGAAACATTTATTACCTTGCATCTGCAATAGGTAACTTTTATATACTGCTGTTTCAGCACTTTTACAGAATTAAATGTAACAATCCATTTCGTATGCAAATGGTAATAATGCCCAATTGTTAACGCACATACATATATAAGATATATGTACCAACCCATTGTGATATAAAAAGGTACAGGGAAATTACATTCAAAATTGATTACGTGGCAAAGTGTAAAAGTTACGTATTGAGCTTAACAGCTATTCGTAAACTAGCTTTATGCAATGCAACACACGCATCTCATTCCCGTCACTCAGGCGCTCATCCAAACTCTCAAAACGCTCTTGTCTACTCCCTGAAGACCAAAATGAACAAATGTAACATTAGTCATCAGTAAATTACATTACGTTCGGAACAAAGAAGCTTAACACTCATGTCGAGTAAAGAAAATCGTCACGTAGCAAAACTATATCTGCAACAGTATAAATAAAATAATTTACAGTAGTAGTATGGATCTCACACATCACACTGTGAAGTGTGTACATAAGGAGTATATAGTAGCCATAATGTACTGAAATTGCATCTTTTTTCCTCCTTATATTATGCAATGGTAGACAAGTACAATAAAATCTACAATTTCATGTGTCATGTATGTCCTTCAGAGTGAATCTTCTGTGACTAACTTTTCGTGTCACACAGCCTAGCTACCTACTACCTACAATATACCTATGTGTTTCCCATTTGTTCTAGAATGCATGTACAATTTTCGAAAAGGGTTTGTGATAGATATTATCTATGCCACAATTTACCCAGCGAGCATTAGTGACAAAACTATTCGTATGTTGTACAGAATTGTAAAATACGACTGGAATAACGTGTCGTTACAACCTACTCACATGACACTTTCTACTTTAACTATCATCATAACATAACCATTTTTTTCATCTACGTAAATATTCTAAAAATAGTATAAGAAAAGGTAATTTAATTAGGTACCTACCTACACTAATTTTGTACATTCAGCAACAGCACTCAGTTGCCAACGCTAGAAAAATCCAGTTAGAAGAAGTCAAGAATTTTCAACAATGTTGTTGTACCAGATCATTTGCCAAAAAATAAGATTGACAGCGCACTGCGTAATAAATGTATACCTGGTTGGTAGCACTAAATAATTCATCGCTCTCGATTTACATCTACTGCTTTATTTATTAGCACAGAATCCTCTATGCTGCACATATATTACATTGGATCTCAACTATGTTAAGTGCAATGGTGGAACTAATGGAATCGTTTTGCAATAGTAATATACTTTTAGTCGGTAAATGTGCAGGAGTCAGCCTAGATCTCATATCAAGCCCGGGTTCAATATTCACACTAAATACACTTTTGAGCCTTCACTTTTAAGCTGAAATTAACTGGCTCAGAATCAAATGACTAATTCAGTCAACTCAGAATTCAGATTTGATGCCAACAATGTGTGCTAATAAAATTGTCTTGAGAACTGTTTTACCAAGTAATTGCTGTGTTTCCCTAATCCGATTTTTCAGACTTAATTTACTTTCTTACCTTGTTTTGAGTCCACCTTGAGATTACGATGAACCATGTGTAGAAGTGAATAACGTTATACGCTACGTACTTATAACATAGATGCTATTATATTTACGTTTTACACAGACCTTAATTGAAGTTAACAGATAAATAAATAGACTAAGTAAACATGGTAGGTACATTTTACACCCGAAACAAACACTGCTCTATTGTTTGTGTATAATTAGCATATACGACTAAAAAACTGTCGTAATAAATCTGTAAACAACAATTATGTCAGAGAAAACTCACCAAAAATGTAATGCCCTTGTGCTTTGCCAACAGATATACCACTGTTATCGAACAAATAAAAGAATCCGAATAGTTCGGTATACTTCGATCATTTCAAAAAATCTACTTATATGCTCATTAGTTTTAGTGTTTATCGATTAAACAGAATAATTATCCAAAGACTCAATTCGTAAACTCTGAATAAGTGTACAAACCAATGATCATTCCTGATTACAGTAGGATGTAGTTCAATAATCACAGGAAACTCGATGAGATTTCGTACCTTCTCTTAGCAGGAAATAGCAGCGTAAACAGATTTTGATTCTTACCTGCAAAAAAGTAAAACAAAGAGTATTATAGCATTAAATGAAGTAGAACCAGAGTATTTTTACTCCCATTATCTGTTTGTTAATTGAACTAAATCTATATTTGTATTCAAAATATTTGTGATCATTTGTTATTTGTAAGGAATGGTGCAACACTGAGTGATCATATCGATGTTAACATTAGCATTATTATTCTGAAAAGCAGTAATATATTAATAATAAATGCTAAATAATTACTTTGGTAAACAGTAAATAATAACCCTGGTTTAGTATTACACTGCTGTTACAGAATCATATCAGGATGTTATATCATTCTTATTGTTTAGTCTGGTTAACTGAGCATGACACCTGCACTAATTTAAGACAGCTAGACAAATTGTATGACGGTAGACATCTAAACATTTTGTTTGAACAACCGTTGATTTGTAGAAATGTACATTGTCTATCTAGTGTATCACAAAGTAGATAGTATAATGGATAGCTATTTGTAGTGTAACGTAATTTGGACTGAGTTGTCAGAAATGGAAAGTAATAAAAGTGTCTTTTACCTGAAGGCAGTCTTGGAAGTAGGGAATAAATAGAATGAAATATCCTGAGGAAAGGTTTGGAAAGGAGGAGGAGAAGAGTAGGAGGCGGTAATACTAGGAAGCTATTGTGCTAAGTAAGCATTGCTTCACTTGAGTAAACTGCAGGATGTATTATAGCACAAAGTGGTTCAGGTAGAAAGAAAATGTCTGTTCTATAGACATTGAGAAGATGAGCCAAGACTAGGAAAGGCAAAGGAAGTGGAAGACTTAGTTAAATAAGTAGGCAGAATGGCTGAGACGACGGGAGAGAAGGGAGGTGAGATGTGATGAGGAGGTTGAGATGGAATTTAGTCCTATATCTGGAATGCATGTATAGCTGTCGTTAAGACCTGGTATTTGATACACAGATATTTACCTACAAATGGAATACGTTCATGACTGAGGTAGACTTTCATCACCGTCACCTTTATATAAATAGGGTGACGCAGCTGTATTATTAGAAAGGCATGTAACAACGTAGAGGAAACTTCACTTGAAATTCCCTACGGATACGAAGAAAGTCTTGATTGGGAGTCGAGAGGCGAAAGTGTTAAACAGGTGACGCACCCCATGTTATTCGCACCTCACAAAATCAATACGACCAAAAACTTTCACTAAAACTCAGTTCAGTTAACTTCCTTTCAGTCCTTTCCTTCCTTTCACCTCCAACAAATAATGGCTCTCCTCATTTTCTCTTCTAAGCACTAATAATACGTTCCTTTATATACCTCTGACAATGTTGAGTCAAGGTAAATATCTCTGCACGAATAATATCTCACATCCAAGAACCTTATGTCACATACCTTAAGTATTTACCAGTGTAATAAATACGAAGATACCTATACCATTATTAACTTGGTCCACTTTCTACTACTCTTAGCAAAAGAATGCCCTTCAATCTCCTAAATGAGTTCCATTGGACACGACAGCTTATACTCTAATATACTCTGGCGTATATCAATAAATAATACCTTTTTCTGCTATATCAATAGGACTATCCCTCGAATCATCATCATCATCATCAACAAAAACATCAACATCCATTTATACTCTACCCTTCTTGAAACAGATATATACATTACATATAAGTATGTACAAGATATCTCCTTACAGTAAGTAACCAAACCCTTAGAACAAGACATTACAACATTAGTAGCCTAAGAACTACATCCTTGATGTTTGTAAGAGACAGATAGCTAGGAGAGAGACACGGTGGAAATGTATCTGCACACTTATGTAACATACGTAAATACACTTCTACGAATCCGTATAATGTAGCAATCTGTAAGTAGGTAAGACTATACTGGATTTTTGTGTAAAAAAACTTATTTTTGTGTATATATAGAGAAGAAGTTGGTGTATCCTTCTTGGAATTCGCCTCGAGATGCCAAATATATTTATCTCTTTCTCTCACACGTTCGCTCCCCTTGTCCTCCTGTCGTCATCGTCATGAAAGAAACAAAATGTCACACGAAGGCGATCAATGTATCAGTGTCGAAGCGAACCATAATATTACATCAACTCGGAGCCTATCTGTCTCTGTTCTCACTTTGAGTAGATAGGATAGGACGGGGCTAGTTGGCTAAGGTAGCTCTACACAGTCCTACTATAATATACAGATCCTTATTATGATAGTAGTAATGTGCGTTTGCAAAAAGACTCTTGAAGTGTTTGTACATGTGTATAGTGTATGCAGTCTGTAGGTATGTAGGTAGGTAGGTAGAGGAAGTG
>JABASH010000899.1:0-31785 GCA_019776445.1 Tomocerus maximus
TTATAATTGTAATCCGTAGATAGTATCTACCTTGACATGTCAACTTATACAGATTAATTACCTAACACTATATGGATATTAATGTTATTTAATAAAGAATCGTAGTAATAAAGTACCCACCCCCATCATTCAAATTCAATATTGAATTAAAAATGAACTCACTTTACTACGGGATAATGTCCTTCCTGGGATGCTTCCATAAGCGGTGTAGAAGCTCCTAGTTCGATTTCGGCTCCAGCATTTACCAGAGTGTCGACTACATCAAGGAAGCCCCCACAAGCAGCCAATGTCAAAGCAGTTTCATGAGTTTCTTCGGTTTGGGCATTGATCTTAGCATCATTCTTAAGGAGACTCTTTACAACACTCAGGTGACCCTCACGGGCTGCTTCCATCAGCGGCGTATACCCTTCATCGTTGACCTATGTGCATGACCACAGAAGTCCAATGTTTTATTATTAGTGTTAACTATTCACATCGACGCCACAATAATTTTTATGAGACATTACTGTTTGAGAAAAACAGGTGATACAAACAACAAGCATACAATTCGTTTTTTCCGTAAGAATTGTTTTGGCTTATATTTTATCTCCAACTCTATATAGACATAATATAGTTACTTTGGAGCTATTTATAATGAAATATTCGCAAACATCACAAAACAAATACACTTCCTGTGAGTAAAAGTCATTTCTACAACATATTTTTTAAACAAAATAAATGATGTTTACTAACTCACCTCTTCAATATTTGCTCCTCTTTCAATTAAAAGTTCGGCGAGTTCTACATGTCCACCGCAAGCAGCAAGGGTTAAGGGAGACTCGAAACTATCCGCAGGCATGTTGACCTGAAATATAATTAATTTTCAAATAATAGTTGCATATCTCCCACAAAACACCCCATGGGGTGCTGTAAAAGGAATTAATAGCCCTGTGGAACTATTTGTACCGTTTTGTGCTTCATATTACTGTGCATCACATTGACTATCACGTGGACACAACTCAAAGCAAAAGCCAAAATATGTGTGAACCAAAGATTAAATCTGGGTTTTGTAAAGTTAAACATCATTGTACATTAAACTCTTTTGTCTTGTGAAGGGCAACTCCAAAGAAATCTGGCTAAATATTTATTTTACAAGACGAATGTACAAAAAAACAAACTCATAAATCGTTTACCCTACAATTACATTCGTTGCCCATTCGCCTAAGTACTTGTTATACATACGTACTACGTCATACGTACTGTCTCGACATTTTTAATAAACATAAAAATGCATTTATGAAGGACCTTCTCTACCTGACTTTCTACAACAAATGGCAACGGTTGGTGAAAAAACGATGATATTTTCTTTTCTGGATAAATTCCCTGGTTTGATATTACTGGTACACTTTGTCATCGAAAAACGGCTTCTGTTGGATTCTTGAAACAGAAACAATCAGCATGACGACGTATCTTTTATAACTGGCTGAACTAAAACTGCTTTTCGTAAAGTAGAAGATTTCTACAAAAAATTCTTTACAAAACCAATCAAAAGGTCACAAGCGAGATTTAATAATTTACAAGTGTTGATGAATAAAACTATGCATAAAGATCACACCACTATATACTGACACAACAGTAGCGTATGGACACTTTCCAAGATTAATGAATTAAAATTGACGGGAATTATACCTGAGCACCGGAGTCGAGTAAAAGGCGTGCCACTTCCACATGTCCATCCATAGAAGCTTCCATGAGGGCCGTGTGCATTTCATCTGTTTTATGTTGCTGAAAAGACAATTACCACTCATTAGTAACTCGCACTTTCAATGAACTTTTGAAATATTGACTCTACTACTGATATAGGTAATGTAATATTTAAAATGACTCACTTGATCTGCGCCAGCAGATAGAAGAAATCGAACCATTTCTAAATGGCCCTTATAGCAGGCGACAGTGAGAGCAGACTCTTTGAACTCGTTTGAATGGGTGTTGATTCCAGCCCCGTGTTCCAATAAAATCTAAAATAATAATTAACATTACAATTAATAGAGAACTGGGGTTTACGAAGTAACTTAACACAGTAAAAACTATAATTTTTAGAACAACGCAAGTATACATTTAACAAATTTAGTGTTAGTTCATATTATGAGTGAATATTAACAATATTTTACCACAATTCTGTAAAATCTCAACTACTTAGGGACATAGTTTTATGCAAAGTCTCCATTGATATAATATTAGACGACAAAGTTAAATATTAAATACATAAATAACACATTTATCTATGTAAAAAATTAGCTATAAGCCGAAGCCTTGGCACAGTGCATAATAATTGTGCAAACATTTCGTTCGGCATATCCCGCATACTTTTGCCCTATGGTTGAGATGAGGTATGATCACAAAGAAAGTGAAACATGGAAAATTGCAATTTTTGTCGAACTTCAAAGGAAGAATAAATCAACATGCAAACAAGGTTTTAGAATCAACTGTGAGAGATCAAATTAGATATGCTATAAGAACAAAACAGAAGATCTTTGGTCTTTCACAACCAAAACCTTCAAATATTCAAATAACCTACCAAAGAGCCCATTAAAACAATTCAATCCTCTTGTTACTACAATAATACCTACATTACGTAGAATCATCTGAAGGTGAAAGGCCATTTATGCCTGGCTTTCCAATTTCCAATAGGTACCTGAATTCCAATTTATATCTGTAAATATCTGACTACTGGCTAGGTCTACAAAAGTTTACGTTTAGAAAATAAATTTGCTAAAAACAACAAAATAGAACAGAACTGATGCTTGGCTAAAAATGAATAGGGAGAGTAATACAATATTTCCTTGAAAAATTGTTCAGTCAAAAAAACCTAACACTGCTAAACTACATATAAACTCATAATTATCAATGTACCCTTCAAATATTTTTGCTTCGTTACAATAATGTAATTTTAGATTCAATTTCAGATTGATTCATAAATTGCAATGTTTACACATGTTTTTCCATTATATTTGACAAACACTGCAGCCGAATTTCGTGGAATTTATTTCTTATCTACTACTCAGTTATATTGAAATTAAGCCTCTGGGTTTGATCGAAAAGATTCAGCTTACGTATTTATCATGCATTACACAATTTATAATAAATACGCTCACCTGAAACGCTTCAATAGTACCTAAAGAATAACTATATGCTTTGTGAAGACACTACTAAACTTAAAATTCCACTGGGTATTCGCAATGATATCCTGTACAACGATGTCACAATAAGAGCCCACCAGGATGAGATTCCTTTTTATCTGATTGATTTTAACGCAAAGAAACGTCAGACAATTTTATCTTTAGATTTCAGGCTCGCAAATGATAATTAATATCTTTAGCCTCCAAGTTATTCTGATTAATTTGAATTTCTGCTCTCTATCAAATGCTCTATCTAAATAAGCAATTGGGCCATACATAGTAAATCAGAATCACTTTCACAGAAATTCATGGCCTCTAGATTTAATGTAGCGTTTTGGTGATAACTGATAACCCACATAAAGGTTAAAACTGCATATTTCTAAAATATTTACTTATTTTTAGTAGGTACATAAATGTATTTAACTATCGTTATATCGTTGGATTAAATCTCAATTTAAATAAAGCAACATTTAAAAAAAATGCATATTGGTACTTCTACAACAAAGACAATCTGATAACAATGTGGACAACTATACACAATAAACGTATGAATTAAAGAAAGACTGACTAGCTAGTTTAATAACATCTAAAATCATAAGACATGTCGAAAAGTTTGTGACGTTAGAGATGACATGAATATCAATGTTTATATCGCTATAAATTGTTGTTTGATTAGATCTTCAGGCAACAAAGTACATCAACCAGAATTAGAATATTATTCATTTCAAACTCGTTCTAATTAAATCGTTCCAATGTTGCATGTCAGAATAAGTACTAACTTTGGCAACAGGAACATGACCCGCTGAAGCAGCCTCCATCAAAGGTGTATGTCCATTCTCATTATTATCTTCCACTCTTGCTCCAGCTTTTAAAAGATCTTTAACAATCTCTTCATGACCAGATGCACACGCGTACATCAAAGGACTATTTCCTACAATATAGAAGAATAACGTTAATACGAAATTGTGTCCCTAACGCTAAAAGAAAAGTGCAGATATAAATATAAATGTGCACTCCATAGTAGTGCATAAAAAATTGTGCCTATAAAAATACTTATGTAGCATACCACAGGCAGATTGGGCATTAACGTCTGCACCATGACTAAGGAGAAGTCGGACGATTTCAAGATGACCCTGAGAAGATGCGTCCATCAAAGGGGTCAGGTCACCTTTACTCCCACGGTCATCAACATTGGCACCCATTGCTAACAGCACCTAAAATTGAGAATATAATTTCTTTAAAATTAGAAATTAAAATATATTTTAATAAAGTACATTTTTGTTCATTAATGTGTGTAATAAACTGCTTTAATTAGCTAAATAATTAATACTACTATACGAATGAATAAAAAACAAAGAATAAGAACCAAAAAAGTAGTTGATGAAATACCAAATAAAGAAATCATTATAGTTATAAGAACAGTTTCAAAATCAACCAATGCAGTAGTTTGAAGGAACGATTAGATTGAAAAATAAATAGAAATATTCTCATCCGGGATAAAATTTTCTACGCCCCCAAGAAGATTTGGGGTTAATAGCTATTTTAAATATTCTGCGAGGCTTGCATGTAACGAAACATACTTCTGCTGTCGTTTAATCAAAGTACGAAGGCTATGTTAATACATATACATATATATACTTAAACTGACTAATTATAGATTCTAGATCGTTTTCAAGGACGTCAGTAAAGCCTTCAATTGTCTTACACTTCTAAATGGGAAATTGAGAAAGTAATTACAGTATCTTTTAAAACTACACACCAAATGTCAAATGTACTATTCAAAAAAGATAACGTACCCTGGCCAATTCGAAATAGCCTGAGGAGCAAGCGAGGGCTAGGAGACTGTCACCTTCTTCCATAGAATCATTTCTTCCTTCTTCCATGGATTTTCTAATCATGAATTAAAACCTTAGAACTTAGTATCAACTTTAAAGCAAATACTGATATGTATAAAATAATGAAATGGATTTGATGGATGTATTAATATGAATTTTAGCTATACCGTTGGGAGTCCCGCATTCGGTTGATAGCTGCGGATGCTTCACCCAAAGCGGAGGAGACGGTTAATGTGAGCTTTCGAAGATTCTCAGGATCCGACATCAGCTTTCCATCTGTGAAACCTTGAGTTATTTCATCGATAAAACATTTATATTTAATTCAATCAATTCAATCCACTGTAAACTGATTTTCTCTTAAATCCAGCAGCTCTATGATTGAATTAATCATGGTATGATAACGAAACAGTGGCATGGCAGTCCAGATGTGGTATGGGGGAAAGCCTAATTCTAATTTCACATCTGAACTGGCATAGGCAGGGCAGGATAAGGTACCAGGTTTATTATCAATTTTATCAACTTACCGGCTGCTTCAAAGAAGGCTTCTAGTCGGGCTTGAGCATCAGGAGGTATCCCTTGAATGCTTGAGGCATCCCCGTCAGGAGGAAGAAGAAATCCCGGAGGTTCCAGTCCATCGTCATCCTCATCATCTTCGTCATCAGACTCATCTCTTTCCAGTGACTCATCTACTTCACCCTGTTACACACAAAATCAATAAATGAGTATAATCATTCACAACAAAACTCTTATTACTCCACCATCCACTAGATCCGACTCGAATACAATAGAAAATAGTAAATAGTAATTATAGGAATAAATAACTGGAGCACGACAGGGAGATTGGCTGTAAAATGGAGTGCAGTGCTGAGCAAAATTACGGAAAATAGCAGATACAAACATTGCCACCACCCGACAAAATCTTCCAGCATCATGAGCACAATATTATGACCAAAATATGACCAAAATGATAAACTTAATCCTATAGATATATTAAGACAATAATGCTGGCTATTTTTATCAATGCAGTCACTAGTCACCCTAAAAGATTTTCACTTTCACTCACTTTTACATTTTTTATGATACCTGATTGAGTGGCAAATTTTATAGGCATAATTTTTATAGTCTTACTTATTTACCGTCTCAAACTTCCCGCAGATTGTATTTTGCTGATTTCGAGCCTTTATTTTGCTTCAAAAATTACATTTTTTTAAAAAAATCCGCCTTTTGATATAAAACGACTTAAATTCAATGGTTTCAGCGCGCTCTAATTAAAATAAGAGTCATAGTCATAGAGTGACTTCACTTGAAACTTGAAATACCCTGTACTAGAAAGTTTCACTTAAAAGTGCATACTTCTGTTTTGATTTTGTTTACGTTTACATAAATATATAAAACTCTTCAAGTATGTAGCATCTTACGGTTTTACTGAAAAGATTATGTTGTTTAGTTTCAGTTTAATAGATTACTCTGTCAGTTTGGGTTTGCCTGGTGCTATTTTTCTCAATTTTACAATACCTAAGTTGTCCAGTTTATACATGGGATATGAGAAACATTGAATTGAAACATCATTATAGCTTCTGTAACCGTAAGTACATTAACTTTTCGTCTGCCTCTGCCTAAATGTCTGCAGTCTACAGAAATAAAACATGATAGCACACGTATCACTAGTAAACACCGAGCAAAAAGAGAATAAATAGCAAAAACGTGAGCCTGGTAAAGATATTAGCCAATTAACTTCGGTATAATTATCAATTCATAAAACATTTCCCTTTTTGGCAGCCAGTTGTAAACGGCTGTGTTGCTTTGCTCATGCAATTCGCTGGAGTTATTATGGTTATTTGTACTTCTCACTCATCATGGGCATAAAACTCATAATATATTAATTGATGAACTTTGATCTTCAACCTATGACTATAGATCTTTAATCTTCATATATCATATTCCTATCGTGTCCTGTTACAATACGTAAGCGTAAAGTTGAATGAATACTTATCCACTTTACCAACTTTAATAGAATGTCTTTCTTTGCGCACTAACCTTATTTTTGTTTAGGTACATACATATAGCGTTTCAAATCCTTTCTTAACTCATCAGAGTCTAGAACGGAATGCATGTGTAAAACTTTTTGTACCCACCCATTGCAATATTATGCGGGTAAGTAATAGAAAATAAGTTATCATTTCATGCAGACTTTGCTTGTGGTATATCTGCTGTGTGTAGTACTAACAGAAATTACACACGTACATATTTTTATATCTTAGTTTTCCATTGTCAGCACCTATTTTAATTAAATTAGATTATCTAGTGTCTTGCCTATAATAATACAATACTACATATCTATGTCTTGGCAGAAACGTCAACTAACTAATTCGGAGGAACTATAATGCAAATAACAACTCCATAAATCATTTACATACACGTGTACTCTGTGTGTGGTGGGGCTGAATGAATTCTCTATATTTATATGGTCAGTGTTAATACCTACATGATGTGACGACTACGATTTCCTTTTGGTTTACCTGTATACTGTATGTATGTAAGAACTGAGTTTATAACACCTTGAGTTTTTCCTCGGGAAAATAATTTTAGTATGCTAGGAAAATGTTTATTAAAATTAAAGGATAGTTAGCAAGAGAAAGAGAGCGGTTAGTAGTTGGTAGTAGAATTGTTATTGATATTGCAATTATTATAGATACTTAGACACTTGGTTTTTGTTATTGTGGTAATATCAGGATTACCATTGAACTATATAAGTAAGAGGTACGACGCAACATGCAACATCGTACATGCTATGCTGATGCATTAAAAGGAAGATGAATTCAAAATTCAAAAATCAGTTGTAGATATGGCAGAAGTTACAAATGCAACTTCAGAAATCCAGAGAAATCGGCCAAACTTTTTGCAACAGTATACCAAGTCACAACTTTGAATTCCCCAAAGTGTATAGCCAGTATAGCGCTTGATTTTCAAAGGATATATCGGAAATATTATTTGAATATAAGCTATACTATTTGGAAAAAACTTCATTCAGATTCATCAAGTAAATAGTTACAATAATAGACTAGGTAGCCTTATAGATCTACACAATTAAAGTAAATATACTAGCACAAGCAGAAGGTCATATTATTGATGTGTCGTACATTTACTACCTGAGAGAAATCCTTTCACAAACAAGCGATTAAAGAAATGAGGTACTATACTTCACAGCGCTAACATCAACAATGATGTATTCTATAGAAATTGTGACACAACACAAGGTATACAACTACATACATCAGGAGCAACGTAGTACATAGTAAAGTGAGTTACCTAGTTCAATCATTTTCCTGTCGTACCCTTGCAGAAATATTTTATGATACTTTTTCAATGAAATCCTAATGCAATAAAACTGCATCGCAAATCGCAACAAAAGCAAAACAGCTCTTTTTTTTACAATAAAGCCAGTTCTTGTATAAGAATTGTACTTGCCATTGCTAATCAACTAATCATGTAACTACGAATGAGCAAAATATATTTTTGCTAGTCTTTGCTTTGCTGTACGTCTGTAGTCAATGTATTCGGTGCACCAATATCCCTTCTTGCAAGTAACAGTATTGTAGTTACTCTAACAATTAATAAATGCAGACAGATTGTATTACTATCTATCACCTTGTATCTAGTACTATTTCTCCTGAAGAAACTAATGGACACTTGTCAGTATCCACGTACATAATAATATTGTTATGCATCAATATAGTAAATATTGCAGAAAGTATTGGAGCCAGTAGTGTACTGTACATTACGGTATCAGTAGGTATAGGCATAATAATATAGCACACGTAAGCCAAATTTAAGCATTACTAAGACTTGTCATGTGCATATAGTAGTAATACTGGTTGTCATAAAAAGAAGATGTTTGGGAGAAATGACGTATCTAAACATCATTGCAACTGATATGTAGAGATAATGCATTTCACACTGATTGAATTGGCCAGTATAGTGCAAAGGTCTGCTGTGTAGTCTCTGTACACATGCACATAAACGGCGGGTGCTAGTGTACATAACATTGTATCACGCACCATCACATCTAATCTTGATTTAATACAATGTTATCATTGATATCTCTATATAGCTACTAATAGTTCTTAATATTGGGAATGGCAAGAAGATTAAGACTTTATCTCTTTAAAGTTTCTTAAATCGGTAAAGAACTCTTCAATCTGGCTGTAGTAATTTATAGATAACTACTGACTACTTCATAGACAAATGCTTCTATACAATAATAAAGTATTGACCTATGTTTGGTATTAACTATTCAGTACAAAATTCCATACGTTCTGTCTATTGTACCTACATCGACATTTCACTTGTTATATGCTTCTTTGGCAGTCACTCTATAGCTATAATATGAGAAGAAGCCAAGTCTTTTCCACAATAGATTGGAATCCTGTTCGTCAACCGTCAAATACAGCTAGGGTTAGTCACTATCACGTCTTATTACGAGCATTTCTGCAAGTTTAGTCGTTGCTATCTGGTATGCTCCACACCAAAACATCTACGATCTATCTACCTGACCACATAACAGAAAAATTGTTTCAATCCATCAATGATTCCATTCATACATAGGACGACAAATACGGAAGTATACATTTCTAGGTGGGAAACAATTTTAGTGAATATGTTACAATTTACCCACCTAATCTATACATATAGGTTACATATTGTACGCTTGCTCTACAAGTATTAAACCATTTAAATCGTTCAAGGGGGGAACTATATTTCTTTTGTATAGTACATAAAGTATTGTTTATAATATGTACCACTTTTATATGAATATCAAGCAATAAATTGCTGCTGTCTATATAGAAAAGTTCACTTAAGCTCTATTATAAAAGTATACAGACAAAAAGGATACCACATTTTACAGTACTATAAGCTCTAAACAGTTAACAAACTAATTGTAATTCAAGCAGTTCAAGTATACGTATGTTAACGAATGTTAACAACACACCAATATGTTTAACTATGTCCGCTGAGAGTTAATTGTACAAATCGTAGAAGCAATAATTTCACTACTTTCAAGTCAAAAATACAACTGCAAGGGCACGGCCCACCGACGTCAGTTGTTAGTGTCAGTCTGTTATGACCACAAATGTTAATTATAAAAAATAAACAATTTTGACATCAAAGGAAATGCATTTTAAACTATATTTTTACGTCATATTTGATACTATTTCCTATATATTTCACTTTTTGTCACTTTTCATCAATATCATCAACCATTTTCAAGTCAAGCCTCCGGAAATAATTGTGCAGAGAGTGTATATTAGTACCGGCAAGCTATTGCGTTAAAATTCGAAGCAGAAACTTTATTGTAATAGTCTCAGTCTAGCTATGAAGTACGCATGTACATCAATTTAACAGAGATGTATTTAGCTTTGCATAGAATATCAAAGGAATATATGTATGTTAATTTTCCACACAACTTGGTTCTGATGTTGAAATAGGATAATTATATTTAGATACTGGTATTTATTTAAGTTGAAGGTAAGGTGTGTGTGTCTGATTCTGAGTGAGTGAATACCTTTGTGTATCAAAGAGACAAATATCAAAGTGCGAAGGAAAAGTTCGTCGCTATTCTAAAATGTGTGTAAATGTGTCTGATGATTTTGTTCCATGGCGAATTGCAATATGTTCTGCGTTGCATATCTCCAGCTTAGTACGCAATGGAGTTTAGATACATAATCATTGCTAATGCTAATAGCAGCGTTTGATTTTTAAGCATGAAAATTCAACTACACAGCATTTAATAACACATGGCAGTAATAAGTGTCTATTTTCTGTTTCTGTCTATTCTGCTCTTTACACATCCTAGCTTCTATGTACTGCTTCTAGTGTGCACTGTAATAAACTGATGTATAGACAGTATGAGGTAGTATAGTATATCAGTGATGGCATGCAATTCCACACTTATCTTTTAGATGCATTGCATAGTAGGTACGTAACAAATGAAAAAAGATTGCGTTACATTGCGTACATGCATATGATTTACGTGCATATACACAGACAGATAGCTACAAGTTTAGTGTGCAGTTTGGTTATTTTATATTAGTTTTGTAGATGGACAGATAGAATATCATCTCATCATGAACAATTGCACATTTGCCGAATCTATAACAGAGATAGACCATACAGAAAAGAAATGACGACGACGTTAGTTAGAGTTCGAGTATAGCACATCGTACTACAATAGGTACTTCATGCACTTACTGCCTGTCAGACTATGTACAAGTACAACTACAATAATCAAGCAAGGCACAGGGCAATGGCAAAGAGAAGGGTTGAATGTAATGCAATAGATGTGTTCTGGTGCAATCCACAGCGACAACAGACACAAGAATGGTAATGGCAATGCTTCAACAGAATATGGATGGAAAGAATGAAAATTAAACAGAAGAGAGGAGATCAAATTGGTGGAACTAAAATATTATGTACCCATCAACACAACAACATGGACACCATATTTCCCTATTACTTTGTTTGGAAACCAGCAATTACACACAACAAGGTGTATGGATATCTATTTTATTTAACTCGCTCAATATTATTCTCACTTTTATGCTAACCTATGAACGACCAATACTTTTGAAGGCGATTCATCTCTTTGCATTCCTCAACTATGGACTCTATTTAAATTAAAAGACGGAACATTTAGTATAACGTCTAAAAATGTTAAATTCAACGAAATCTCATTTGTGCATTATAGACCAGCGACGAGCATATATACACTTGCATTGTATATAATATAAAAAACATAATTTGCAACCAGAAGATTGTTTATTTAACCTATTGAATATATAGAATCCTATTTATTACACAGTTGAAATGTTGAAAATGTGTCGTCAAGTAGCAAAAGGCATCAGGTACAATTGCCCTAATAAATTCTTATGGCGAAATTGTAGCACTTTCTTATGACTTTATAGAGCATTCACTTAATTACTACGAAAATAAAATTCTACTGTCTGCTCTAGCTAAAAATTATTTGTATAATTTAGCCTGTTATTGCCAAATTGATTATATAGTATAATTGAAAGGTTTTTGGTCTTTTACAAGGACACACTAAGGATATAATATTTCAAACATTATACAAAGAGGTTCTAATTCTACTTATTAATTATCATGTAATTTCAAGATCTTATACATCTGAACATTGGCAAAGTCACAGAGTAACTGCTTTGAAATGGGTTGGACTTAATCTCCTATTTAAAGGAGATTTTAGCAAACGTTATATCGCATAATTCGTCTGAAAGGATAGACAAGTTAATAAAGATGATTTAATTGTGGGCAGAAATATTTGCAACTTCTAGTTTTGTAAAAATACATTTTTATCTTCCTATGATAAGGTAGTCATAAATTGGGTAGAAAAGTGGATGCTCTTCATAATTATTAAGCAATCCTTTTTGTCAGTATCTTTGTGCACCAAGTTACTAATTCTATTTTCTATTTTACTCGCCTACACAGCCTCTATAAATAAATGTCATTGCAATATGTGCATATTATGTTATACAGACTGAATTGTTACGTGTTCTAATTTACTCGAATCTGGAAAATCTGTGCAATAAAATACGTTGGCATTTCTATAGTTTGTCTTCATAAACTATTCCAGAACACCCTCAAATCACATATAAATTACGCAGGTCATTAAAAACTAATTTGAAGAGTTGGCCTGTTCGTAAGTAACTGCACACACAATGAATTAAAATTCATTTGTAAATGATATTCTAGATAATTCCATTCCTATCTTTCACAGACATGCACCTTAAAGACAATGCTTCAGATACATATAAATAAGAATGGAGAATATTCATGACTAGATTTGTCGGCATGTCCGATAAATTTATGAATGTCTGTACCAGTAAATATTTACGCGCAAATCTCACAAGAAAATGACTGCTTCAATCAGCCTACTGTGCATCATGTCCTTTTCATAATTACAGACCCTTATGCTTTATGCCCTTATGACATCAATGTCCGTGAAATTAAACTTTGGGGTCAATATATTCCCAAATAAAAACTGCATGTACTTTTATACAAATATGAAACACCTTTTACTACTCCACACTAGCAGGTTTGAATACAAAACGTGACAAATTCAACTACTACACGAAAACAGTTTACATAAGTCCGATGACTGCTGTGTGTGATGTTCCTAATTGTAGTATTAACAAATCCAATATTTGCTATGGTGGAGTTTATTGAATTTATCTAATTCTCTAAATGTTTATATACGTTTGGATAACTATTTCAATTACAGACTCCTCAGATTTGTAATTAATCTAGCATGGGAATAAATTTTCTACCTGCATTCTCAAAATAGACGGAATAATATATATGGCATAATTCTGTATTTATGTCGTGGATAACAGTCACTGTTGTTAGCTTAGCAAGCTATTGCTGTGCGTAGGATCATTTGCATGGGACAGAAAATGAATTTCCTTGATATAAGTCTCTATTTGCTTGTACATACGTTTGTCCAGCTTGTATAATTAGAATTCAAAAGAATTTAATCAACATAGCAAGCAGTTTCGTGTGGTATTATCTTGATTGATATGCTTATCACTGTAATCTGAGTACTAGATATCTATTTGGGGTAACTTATTATCAATGTTATTAAGCTCCACATCGAAAATGGCGTGTTATCAGTTCCAATTTTGTAAACAAATACGTGTCTGAGTCGTTGCATTAAGAGCATTGCTTTCGTAGACAGTTTTTCAGAAGAATTCGATAAGAAATTAGCGTTACTGGGTCTAGGAAGTCCATAAATGCAAAAGAAAGTGCATTTTAGCAGTTGGAGTATTATATTACGCAGCACATGAAGAGAGTCACTGAGAATGATAGAATTGTGGAGTAAAACTGAGAAATATGTCGGAGAAAAAGAGATAATAAAATGAAAGGTAATACCACGTCATCGTCATCCTCATCCTCACTGGTGGATCCCAGGAACAGAGGTGAGTTGAAGGAGGAAGCAGAATTATTGGCAGGGCCAGGGGTTTGGGCGTTGGGCTCACAGTCGGGCGATTCTTCCCCGTCGGGGTCAAGGTCTAACTCGAGAGGATTTTCTTGCTCGCCGTCATCGGGATCTCGGTCGTGATCACCAATGAGTTGGTCATCATCGTCGTCATCCTCATCGTCGTCGATATCTCCGTCTACTTCTAGGTCGATGCAGCCGTGGACTTGAAGGCCCATGACTCCGTCCTCCGTTTCCACGTCCACTTCGAAGTCGACGTCGTCTTCGTCGGGCTCTTCTTCGCACTCGGCTTCGTCGACATCATCGTCCTCTACCTCCAGAGGAATGGGAGGTACAGGGGAAGAGGATGGGGCAGGTGGTGGTTGCTGCTGGATAACAGCGGGAGAGGATTGGCTTGGCTCTCGCACATCCTTCTGTTTCGTGGACGTTGAAGAACTCGGCGGGTTTTGGGCATGGTTATTATTATGAGAAGTGGTCGAGCTACTATTATTATTACTAGAATTAGTTGGATGAGGCACGGATTGATTTGACTTGTTTCGGCGACCTCCCCCTCTAGAACTATTCGAACTTTGCTGCTGGTTTTGTTGGTGTTCGCCCGGCGCTCCCGCCCCTCCGGACACTTTCGAACTCATTCTCGACATAAATCCAACTGTTTCGGCTCAATCTACTCGGACTGTTTGAACACCATCATAAAAGCACATGATTTTATTACTGTTCTTCCGAATTTTTACTTTATTTAGACAAATCAATGACTTATTTATTTAGACATGCATGTAGGAAGTAATTAAAAGTTGAGGAGTTTACTTGTTGGTAGCTAGATAGTAAATTGTTGTACTGAACTGACTGACGGATGTCTCCTGAACTGAATTTGTATCGTCAGAATTTGCGTTTCTCTCCAATCTTGAAATAATGTTTGCGGACAGTCGCGGATGGAGGAATGGCTTAGCACTAATCATCAATTCAACAAATATTATTAATCATTTGACATTAGAAAAAACTTTACAAGAAAACGGACCAGAGCGAGTCAATCCTTTGGGCAAATATATAAAGTAATGCCCAATATCCTCTTTTTGTGGTATGGCCTGATTTGATTGACTGAACAATGAATGAATGAACGTCCTGTATACTAATATAATGTAATTCTAATTGTACATTACTTACAGTTTTACTAATGTTAATGTGTGTTGCCTCCTCACATCATCTAACTACCTAATCCACATACAATACAATACACAAGAGATAGCCGTCGTGTCGTCGTGTGTGAGCCAACCAAACCAATGTAAATGACCAACGAAAAACTTTATTTTCCACACACTCTTTTTAATGGTCCTGTTGGTCAAAATTTTGGCCCTTGACTTGACGACTGTCCGGAATCTTCCTCTACTTAACTTTTAGTCTTTATATCCTGTAGAAACTCTAGATTTAGCTGATTCTTGTCTTTCTCTCGTGTTGTCAGCCATTCTTCTTACTTATAACTAAATGTTCCTATCTATTTGTATGTACCTATATAGAGCCGAGAGTACGGAGTTTCCTTTACATATACATGCATTGCTTAAACTGTCTTCTTGTGTATATATGCCCTGTGCCTTGCCTTCTCCAATACAATGCCTATATTACACATTGCTCCAAACTTACACAGAACTCATATTATATTCCTACTTACTCACCTATATATTCTATATAGATAATCTCTAATATATAGGCTGATATGCTCACTGGATTCTATAATATTATACTCCTAATCTTTCTATGTTTCCATACACATACGATACGTAGTCACTTCACTACGTATTTAGATGTGACTCTGACTATCAACTATCCTTAACTTAAACTTAACTTGCTTAACATAACATTTAACATATATACACGTATATGCCTTATACCTTACTTAATAGCTCTATAACACAACATACACACATTTACATAGAGATACCAGGCTACGACTGCTTTATTATCTCTGTCTATATGCATATCCACAGCATTACACTTACATTTCGTTTATATTATAACTTTACGTAAGTGTTCATGGTATAATATACGTATGTACACAGATGCATCTATATGTTACTCTCCAAATAAGCATACAGGCACATGCAGACTCAGACTGAACGGCTTATGTGCATATACAAAACAACTACATTCAACATAACTAAAATTCAAATTACATATAACCACAGTAAAGAGCCGTGTCTATACATGCTTTTTCCTGCATAGCTAAAGCAAACTACTGCTGCGTATGTATGTTATTATGTACCCATTATATTCGTCTTCGTCTCTGTGTTTATGTGTATATGAAGTGAATGTAGCATGTACGTAGCAGTAGGAATTTGGAAAAGGAGTAGATATCTAAATGCTCTGTGTGAATACGTCTACCCAATTCTGTGGATGTTCGAATTGGATAGTAGATGGCTATGTCCCAGCTTTCTATACCATACTCAATAGACATGGGCTTACTTTTGACTTTATGCGATTCATATATATTCACCATATAACCTAGAGAACAAGCTATTATTGCATTACTCTTGTAGTCCTGTGTATCTGGATGTATGCCGTTTCACAAAGCTAGGGATCGATTCATACATTACAGTACCCCATTTCAAGGGGAATCGTCACCCTCATGGGTTTTTACATCTCCCATACCTACCTACTCATTATTGCTTACTACATATAGATCACAACAATCACCCAAAATCACTTTCAAACGCTACGTAAACGGAAATGCATAACTACATTTGTATATAAGACGCAATAAATGCATCTGATAATGTTTACAAATATAGTGGTTGTTAACTGCATATTAAAATACATACAAATACGTATTTATTAACTTAATGTATCGAAACATTAGCATAGACGAGTAGAGTACTTATACGAGTAGAGAACTTGCATACAAAAACGCATACAAAAACGTATTCGTCAAGATGGAGATATTAATACAAACATGTACATGTGGCAACTTTCATACCAAAATGCATATAAAAACGCATTTATCAACGTGCATGGAAATATTAATACAAACATGCATAATTATTAACTGACAAAAAAGCTAAAATAATACAAGTGTTATAACTTAATTTGCATATGAAAATCTACAAGCGCTACTATCACTTACGATTCATCCCTATATTGTCGACATAATCACAATTACTACATCACTAAATTGCCAAAACACTACCAACATTAGTATTAATAATAAACCTAGTATAATCTAACAAAAAGATGTTGGCAATTTAGGATAATCTCGAAAATAAAATTATACAAATTGTATTTACCCTGGGTAAATCTTGGATAACAAATATTTTGTTCACATGAATGGAAATACTTGAAATACCTTACCTAATTTTAGTATGCAAAATGTTATAATACAATACATGTACTAAAAATAAAGGTTTTTGTGGAATTTGTATATGGGGTACTGTGGGACATTTGCAAGGTGAAAGTGAAAGCAGTTATTACATCTTTTTTAAATAGCAGTAAAGTAATAGGTAAAACTAATAGTATACCCTGTACATCAATCAAAGCTTGAGTCATTAAACTATTTAGTGCTGCGCAAAACTTTCGAGTAGATAGATACCCAACAGCCTTATGCTACACCCAAAATCACAGCGCAGACATCCGACCAGTACACAAGTGACCAGTACAGGTTGACGAATGACTGGCTTTGAGCGATCAATATTGTTATAATGAGTGTTAATTTGTAAATTACTGTCCATATATTTGTTAAAGTTCACATAAACACCAAGTTATTTGTTAAATGGTTATATAATTGTTAACTTACATTAACTGTCATTCATTTCCATAACTGATTGAAAATATGTAATTTCATTCCACTTGCATGATAAAGAGGATATTTTTAATATATAATTTACAGATAATTTTAATGATTTCGTAGTTAACGTTTGACTGTGGTTTAAGGAAGAGTCTCGCATAGATGACCCGTCAACCCGTCTCAGGTTGTACGTGCTTGAACTTTAGCGTGGCAAACGTGCAAGGGTTTTTAAACGTTATTTGGGATGAAAATATGGGATGCATTGTCTATAAAATCGTTTCGCTATTGGCGAATGTTCCCTTTCAAATAACATTGCTCGTCTGTGCTGTATTCGAGCAATTTCCCTGATGAATTTAGGTAGGCCAGGTCCCATGCATTGCATGAGCCATACTTTCTTAGTGATAGATAAACTACCTACATGCTTTTATAATGAAAACAGTCATAGGAAAGGAATAGAAGGACGGAAAATCCTTTCGATGCATGCCCTCAACAACCACCAGCACCACCGCACCATACAGAAATGTTTAATACCAATAACAAAAACTGCCAAGTGGGGGCTCTCGCAAAACCTAAAGCTCAATTCTTCAACAGAAAACTAGGTACATGAGCAAATGCCAAAACACGTCTATTTTCATATGCAAGCAGCAACGATATTCAAACACACTCATGCACTCGCCCGACTCACTCACATACATTTATGCAATGCAATTTGATGCAAAAATATCTGTTTAATGAATTCAATCTAATAAGAGCTCAACTTCTTATTTTTAGCAATCAAATAATTTTAATTAAAGCATTTCTATTTGTAATTGGTTAGTAATTAAATTATCTAAACTTGTTTACACTTAGCTGCAAAATAGAAGCCATAAAACTGATTTTTTACATATTGAATACATACGCATTGCTTAAGATCTAGAATACTCCACAGGCTATAGCAGCAGAAATAGACACTTAAGCAAGATCATTTATTTTTTGTATTGTATAAACTACGTGACGTAATGACATAAAAAGTTTGGTTTCGGCGTTTTCTTTTCAAATCAAATAGAATTTTTTATCATCTATGGAGTTAATTGGAATAGATGTTACCACCTTACACTCAAGTTTCACCTTTTGGATTTTTAAGCGAGCTCTACACAACTACACCAAGTGCATTGAACCCTCTCTACGTAATATTATGTTTCTTACAGATGCGAACTTCTGTGCTGAAAAATATATGCTTAATATCCATCCACTACTAAGATCATTTAATCAGAGGATATCGCGTTTTTCCCCGTAGTGAATCTCTTCTCATAATTGTCTTACAACCTTTGCACATAGACTTATCTGAATAGTATTAATTATACGCATGGTTAGGAAGTTATCAGGTTATAAAGTAGCCTTTCCGAAGATGTACACATGAAGTTAGGTGGCTGGCGGGTGAATCATACTTCGATACGAACACGAGGGAAAATTTTGAACGCCAATATTATTATTAAAATCTACCCAAAGATAAGTTAACCCGGCAATTTTTGGTTACCTGCTAGCAAGGATAACCATTTGCTCATATGATATGCTGACTTAATATGACTCCCAGTCACATGATCATCACATCGGCGGTAGGCTAGTTACCTGCGTATTCAGATATTCAGTAATTCCGTATTGATTCTTATAACTGCGTCATTTTGTTAGTTAGCTTGTTAGCTTAAAGGTGAACAGAGCTCTTCTTGATCTTACAGAGTTTAATCGGGGAATCAACGTTTGCGACGGTAAGTTGAGTTTGTAAACATTCCTAATTGAATTTCTTGTATGTTGTATGGAATTTATTTTGAAAATAACTTTACTTTATACTTGATAGCTGCAATTCAATGTAATATTTATATACGGGAGTAGCCTATAAGTAATAAATAACTTTGTTCGGTGCTGAGTGCTGATTATTGGGAAAAAATTCATGTTTACACATGTACTTTCATTCAACTTTATCCTAGATCGTGTTCGAAAATACACAATTGGAAAAATCATGCCAACCCCAACCGATTCTTCTGAAAGTCTGCAGCCTACGAATGAATTCATTCCGGGAGATGCTAAAGACACGGAGGAGGAAGGTGAAGATACGGATGATGGACATAATAACACTGGAAATACATCGTCAGATGCTAACACAACGGGACAACAAAAAAGACACCGGCGTAGAAAGAAGAAATTGTACACAGAGATTTGCAAGCAGTTAGAATTTTATTTCAGTGATGCCAACATTACAAAAAACCGAATGATGCACGAAATGGTCGCATCCTCGGAATATGTACAATTAAAAACAATTCTTGAATTCAACAAGATGCAAAAGATGACTTCCGAAATTAAAGACTTGCAGAAAGCGTTGGCAAAATCTGAAAAACTAGTTTTATCGGAAGATAAAACCGGAGTTAAAAGGATATCGGCTTATGATCCTTCTAAGTTAAAAGATGAAGCTACAATTGAAGAATGTACCATTTATGTTGAGAATGTTCCCAAACACGTAGACCATCAATGGCTGGAAACTATTTTTCAAGTTTTCGGACCTATTGCATATATTTCTTTGCCAAAGTTTAGGCATAATGGTCAACCAAAAGGATTTGCTTTTGTTGAGTACGAAAGTCCGGAAAGCTCGAGTAGATGCTTGGAGGCTTATGGACAACAGGGGGCGAGTTTTTCTGGGGATTTGGACCCTTCTGAACTGCAAAGTATACAAACGTATGAAGATCATTCTGAACAAAGCAAAGAAGTCAGTGGTGATAGTGATACTGGGGTAAAGGAACCTCAACTGCCAGGAAGTCGAAAGAGAAAGCTGGAGTCAGAAAACGATGAAACTGACAAAGGAGAGAAGAAAGTAAAGTTAGATGAAGTTGAACAAACCGAGGAGAAGACTAAGACACAAGAAGACGAGGCTGTGTCTGCTGCTAAACCACCTATTTCAGAGATTGTCAGAAAGAAAAAGAAAAGAAAGCAAAACAAAACTAAAAAGACGACTGAAGAGAAACTAGAAAGTGATTCCATAAAACTGCGAGTTTTACCTAAGAAAATGTGGCGACAATTGCGAAATCGTTATTTGAATTTACAAAGGGAAAATATGGCAAAACTCAAACGTCAACTTAAGCAAAATAAGTGGGCGGATGGCCATAACTCTTATGCTCCTAATGAAACTTACCATCAGAAACAACACTCTTACACTTATCAGAGGCCAAACACTTACTCGTACGGGAAACAAAATGCTAACTGGGTAAACCCTGATGTGCAATCTGAGACGAAGCCGAAAAGTAAAATCGTAAAAATTAATTTGTCAACTCCGTCGGAATCAGTGGACGTGTTTAAAAAGCAAATTATCGTCGATTTAGTTGGACAAGGACAGTTTGACGGAAATGATTCAGGAAACGACGTGGTTAAATATGTTGACTATAGCGAAGGGCAATTGGAAGCCTTTATTCGACTGGATGCTGATCCTTCTCTTGAAGAATGCATAACTGAATTTGTCCAGAAAGCAGGGAGGGTTTTTAAATCTGTGGAGTTATTGACAGGTATGATATTTGCGGTCACATTAACCTCAATATGTATTTTTGACTTAATTCCACCACTAGCCACTAAGCATACTAAGCGATATACCTTTAATGTTTAATTAAATTCTCTTAAAACGTTTTGCAGAAAAGGAAGGGGATGAATATTGGCAGCTTGTCAAAAAAACTCACAAAACAAAAAAGGAGAATAAAGCTAATAAAGTTACTCGCGGTCGGGATAGGCTATTGCTAGCCGCGTCTAAGTCAAATCATGTCCATTTTGATGAAGAAGATACCGTTCAAGATGGTAAATGATACCCACTTCATGAATAATAATAATCCTATAACTAATAAACATAAAATTCAGTTCATTCAAGATATGACAACCTGAATTCTTTATTTCTTTATTTACTCAAATTATTATTTGTTTCATTTTCTCGTTATCTACTATACAATATCTAATATCTAGATTTGTCCGAAATGAATTGTGTATAAATTAATGTACTTTATTACTTTCTGAAACCTTATAAATGTGGTTTTATATATTATCTAATAGCAGTTTATTACCGTGTTTGTAGACCAAGATGTTTTTGTGTATAGTGCATTCGAGAGATCAATCAAGCTGCATTATTTTGTTTACTCCATTTTACGTTATTATATTATATATTTAGCTCTATTTATTATATAACACTGCTGTATTTCAAAAGTGTTACTGTTACTATTATTTAGAAATAGAGTAGTTAGAGTTAACTGTCTGACTCCTCCATTACGTTAGTGTATTTACTTTAATGGTTTAACTTACTATACTTTCCACAATGTATAATTTGCTAGTTTACTTAACCTTGTTTAGTAGTAGGTACTCCAGTTTTGCAATTAAAAAAATATCAGTATTAATTTCATGTGTCCAGTAATGAATTTTTTCCAACCCATACATCTTTTGTGTTACTATTATTTGTCCAGAGCATAATATAACGACTCGGACAACAAAATAATAAGTAGAGCACTCTTGTAGGCATAAACTATTCTTGGAGTAGAATCTGTATAAGTTTAGCGTGTACATTGCCAACGGGACATAGCATAACCCTACAATGTAAATTGTCTTTATCTTAAAGGACTGTGACTGTGTACATGCAATTATTTATGGAAATCAGGACTACAGTAAGGAATCAGATACATTTTTAATTATGTTTGTTACTATTATGTGATTCTCAGTTTTGCAAAGGATTTCATCGAAACTTCACTTACAAAAACAATGACCGTATATACAGAAAAGTAATTCATTATGGTCTCCAGGAATTTGTTTTTTAGGTATTACATGTTACTGAATAACAGCGGTATAGATCCATTGTGAGCATCGGTATCATGCAATAGCTACATAGTTCTGTGAATTATAAACAATCATACCTAAAAATGAGATATTTAACTTACATTTTTTGCACAATGGACAATGACTATATTGAAAACAATGCATCATCATATCACTACATAAATACTATAAGAAAAATAAGTATTGGTAGTATTTTTATGCGCTATAGCCACCATTTGATGGCACTATGTACTACTATCTGTATTATCTGATGAATGATTCTAATGATATTGAACTTCATTTGCGTGCATAGTACCAATTTATTCGTTACATTTATTCTACTAGTGTAGCATGAAATGAACTTATGCGATTATTGTCTTTATTGTTTGACTATTTTTTGTCACCCAATCCTGAAAACCTTTTTGCATTTTGCTCTAAATTGCACATTGCACACTGACTTGCCGATTCGTGGAATTATGATCAAAGCGAAAATCTGTGGATGATTTCCATGAATAGCACGGATTTTGGGTCTGAAAGATTGTTACCTATAAATGTGTCCTGTTTATTATTATGCAATAAATGGTATATAGTGAGTTATATCATGTTATATATGTATATATAGCTGTACTGCAAAATTGACCCCATACATTTTCAAATAAATTGCCTGCAACTTCAAAACATTTCTCACTACCTGATCAGCTTACTCACCAGAATTTATAGAGCTTTCCAATTTATAACTTTGGCGAAACCGTGAACTACGCAATTGAAAATGCAGTCACCATTTAATATTGTTTTAATCATCTCAACATCTTTAGTCATCTGTGGATTTTTAATAACTCCTTCTACATCTCACACTATGGGATTAGGATCCTGCCCGCGTGTACGGCCAATGAAAGACTTTGTGATGGAAAAAGTAAGCGAAAAAACATTGATATAAAATTGCAAACGTTTTGTTCAGGGAAACTACTTACAGTGAATTAATTTGTAGTATACTTTACGGAAATATTTTATATTACATTTTATATGTAACTTACTTTCGGTTCTAAAAAAACTGCATAATGTGTATGAGATATTTGGCTAATTCTCAATTCATTTATTTTCCAGCTATTAGGAGATTGGTTTGTAATCCAAAAATTCGCTACATCAAGTGCTTGCATGAAATATAATTTTACTATTGGAGCTGATGGGGTAATGAGACTTGTACAAACAAAACAACATTTTGTATTGGATAAAGTAGGAATTGATCATACGTATACATACGCCGGTGTTCTAACTGTTCCTGATCCAGAAATGCCCTCTAAAATGAGAGTCAGATTTCCATTAAGTATGATGACATTTTTTAAAAATTCTACAATTTCTTTTGGTTGTCTATTTTATAAAGGCTATGGTAATTTTAATTTTCAACAAAATTGGTTTTACGGAATCTATTTCTGATACAAAGATATTGCTGGAGAGGCAGACTTCATGATCTACATGACAGACTACGAAAATTATGCTGGAGTATTTACATGCCAAAAAATCTTATTTGGCCACACCCGATCTGCTACAATTTTATCACGAAAGTCTACTTTGAAAGACGAAGATACATCTATGGTAAATAATTATTTGTTAAAGTAATATCTGTAGTTAGTAGTAAATACATATATATTATTATATCAATAATTTGAATATTTGGCTTTTCGTTGATTCACCTAAAATTGTTTTGGGTTTGGAAAACCACCATAATTGACATGGTGGTTTGACATGCGACATGGATTAAGCCATATCAAAGCACTAAAATAATAACTAAATTTTCCTTTATAGCTCAGGACAATGTTAGCAGAGCAAGATGTTGATGTCGACGAATTCAATGTAGTGTCCCAATCTAAATGTACCTTTATAGCTCAGGAAAATGTTAGCAGAGCAAGATGTTGATGTCGACGAATTCAATGTAGTGTCCCAATCTAAATGTATAACTAAAGATGACTCAAGTTTGAATTTTAAAATTGATGACAAAACATTTGGCACTAAAAACCTAGTTGGGACAATAAAACAGGTGAATACAATAATATTATGACAATCTATACAGAAAAGGGAATTTGCAGTAAAAATATTGTCTTTTCGGACCAGGTTGCCCAGTACGGGGGTTTACCATTTAAAAATTCCCTTCTAGAGAACTAACCCTATAACCTATAGTAACGCTCGACTTTGTATTAATTTTGCCGACCCCCGGACTGGGCAACCTTATAGAGCCAGTAGTAATCTCTATAGCAACCTTGTCTTTTCGGGTTACCTACTTATAACTGTCACTTTTTTATGAATTTACGGAGGTTGGACAAATTGTTGGGGCAGGAATTGCAACAAGCAATGCTATCATGGGCTCTAAAACTATCCAAGCTGATAATGCCGTAGTCGCTTAGATTGAGTAATTCTTCCGAATTAGCAAATTCAAATACAAACTTTGTATAACAGTTCGCCAAACCTTGTGCATCTCCATTTTGCTACGATAATAATGTTTGTAAAGTTATTTTGGATTTATGTAATGATAGTACAATTAAATGTATATATGTAACATAGTTATCGCTAAACTACTTATAGCCCAAGACCACTAACAAGGGTTTCGCATTTATTTATGCTCCATTGTGTCTCTTACCACGCAGCTCTCACATGCAAATGTAGGCATTGTTAGGATAGAGCTAACCTTTTTATGCTTATGCAACAGAAAACAACGTTTAGGATTTCGTTTTCAGCAATGAATGCACAGTCGAAGTTGTAATTTTTATGTAATTGGGAGTTCAAATGAAATACATTATGTATCAGATGAAAGAGTGTGATGGGAAATATAATGAGGCTGAATATCTGAAAATGGCAAGCAAACTTAATAGCTTTTTCCAGTTATCATTGCATGTCTAAAGTAAAACATTGCTATATCAATCTTTTCACTCTAAAATAACATGATTTCCTTTGCATTGAATGATCATCTATCTTCATGTCCTTTCAATGTCACATTTAGGCAAGGAACTACAGATTTAAAAAGTACAATTTATCCAGCAATTTAGTTACCTCAGCCGAGCCCTGTCTATGTGAGACTGCACTGTAAGGAATTTTCAACTTCATCGCAATTTTGCTATAAATGTTATGATGTCTAGTGAAGAGAGGTACATTTTCTTCAATCAGTAGTAATGATTAATCATCGTTACAACTAGTTTACATATTCTTTGAACGATTTATTTAAATTTGTTAATTTCAAGTGCTTCAGCCAATTATTTCGCTTGCTACATAATACATAAAGTTTCATAATAATATATACTTAGGTATATGCTTTAAAAATTTATTGCATTTTGGAAAATTAAAATGTCATAAACATCATAGTACTACTACTGTATTACGTACTGTGTCTGTAATGAAGTGTAATGGCAAGAAGATACACGCTAGATTGCCAGGAACAAGACAAGTAATAGAGATACTCATACTCTCCCCGTACAAAATTGAAATTCGTCCAAACTGCCACCGGACAGTCTAAACTATTTTTAACTTAATCCTCTTCGCATGTCCAAACACAGCCATTATTTCTGCAGTTTGTTCGTCTGTGGTTAAAATGCTATTGTTAATACAACACGGTAGGATTATTCGGGACTTAAGATGTGATGTTCATTATGGCAATGTCATTAATTTGTTGTCTTGTAGTAACTGAAGGTTGAATTGCTTCTTTAGGAACAGTGATGGTGAATATTATAAATGATAATAGTCCAGTATAAGACCAATTACTAAAAGCCATGCAATAACAGATTCAATTTTAATGCCAATGTTCTATTTCTATCTAATAATCGTATGTAATATACTCATCTTTCGAGTAGGTATAACTTTACAATGTCATACCTTAATCATAAGCAATCATTGAAACAGGTATCGACTCCCTGGTACTAACTAGTTAGGTACGAGGTACCTATTTCTGCATTTCAAAAGAAAGTATAATGTATACCTAGTACCAGTATTATGCAAAAGAACTCTACTACAAGTCTACAACTTGCACTTAGGTGAGCTTTATCAATCCGATCAACCTTGAACTGTCGTTTAACTTTTTGATTTCGTCTGGAAGGAATTAATTGGAGTATTATCTGTTCCTTGCCTATCTATTGACTACCTACTACTATTGCTAAGTACCTCAAAGACTAGTTTTTGAATCTGTTCTCAAATAGTACATAAACTCATACACAATAGGCAATAAATATAGTATTAACATTAAACCTGCTTCGTAGCTAACAGCTCAGAGGAATAAATTATTTTTATATGGCAAATTCTCATTACTTTTCATAAAAGCCTCAACTTGTCCTTAACCCACCTTTCGCTCATGGACTAATGACCTAGTAAGTCTAGCATCAGTTTCCCAGTCTTCAATTGTGGATCCAACATTCTTGTAGTTTAGCGCATCTGTTTGAGTGCATTATTCGATAATGTTATCCATTCAGTTTAATGGTACTCACGAGTAATGCCATACTCACCATTACGAATTACGACCGAATCTATTAATAAAGTTTTTCATCTCTCTGGTCAAAACTGATACATTATGATGGTCCTGTATAAAGGCTGACTGATGCCTGGTCACAGGTATTTTGTATACCTATTAGATTTACTTGTTTCCTTATTTACTAGTGTAACTGATATTATAATAAATCCATACCACCATAAATCCTATTACAAAAGCTCTATTATATATGAAGAGATACAATACGAATAAATACTAAGTGAAACGAAACGATACTTAATGAAGGACTGGAAGATGTCATAACTAAATAATACTGACAGTGAACACGTTTTCTTTTGTTATCCTTTTGTCACTATTGTAATGAGTGCCAGAGTTTCGTCAAATATAAATCCAAATTAATTAGTCTTTTTTAGTCCCACTTCAAAGATTTCTTGACACACTTCGTTCTTTCGGAGCAAATCTATCTAAACGGATCTTTAAAAGTATCTACTGTCTGTATGGTTGTACCCTTAATGACTTTTCTTATCTTTAGATTTTGGTATGCGGAATGAATAAAAATCATTTATGACAAGGCATGGGCATATCATATCTCATTTTAATGTATCTTTTATTGTTTTGCTATGTTCTCTCTTTGGTTCACATGTTTTTTATCAGTGACACTTCTTATTAATGCCTAATTTGCATTTGTCTTAATCCTAATGCATCGATGGACAATGGTATGCATCCATATAGTTTAAGTTATGTGCACATACCATTCCCACATGTTGGCCAATCAATTATATCGCATACAATGCATGATACTTATAACTTGAACACAAAGACAAATAATTGTTTTTATTTTCCTTGGGTGTGGTGGCCAGTGCTGAAACTCATCCTTCGTTTGTTTCTTGTTCGGCAATACGATATTCTATTGCAGAATTGAATCATCTAGCCATCTTAAGATTTTATTTGTTTGATACTTGTTGGAATATTGTTTGCACTACCGCAAAACATTTGCATGAACATGTCAATTAAGTAACACTCACGATTCATAAATGTTGTTGGTACTATGTAGCACGTTAATTATCATCAAAATGTCCAGAAAAATTAGCAAAAAAATGTTTTGATTTAGCAATAAGTAGTTCTATTAAAGATCAGTATCTTCAGGTATAAGTAGTACGATAAAGTAAGGAAAATCGTAAAAAGCTAATTGATCAAAATTCTTATTTTGACATTCTTCTGATTACTATGCGTCGGGAAGTGGACTGGATATTTCAACTGACAGCTATGTCGCATTAGATTTGATATTGACACGTGATTGGTGAGGAATATTGATAGGACTTCACTTTTTGCCTATTTATTACGCAGAAATTACTAACCTATAGGATATCTTGAATTTATCTCCATAGGTAGGTACTGACATGGTAATTAGCATTTATTTTATGTTGCAGCGAAAACAGCAGTGCAAACTCATTAAAACAGTAATCTCACATTGGAATGTGTCACTTGCTTGGAAATGTAGTCATGTGGGCACTTGGACAATAAAGGAAAGTATGATTTCTGTATCATAATCACCAAAGCATAACCTTGATAAGACGCAGTAGATTTTCAATGGAAATAATTTATATTTTTATATACTGTGTGTCTACAGATTGTATGGAAAACAAAAATGTCATGTCAGTGCAATATCTACCTTATGCGGACGTAATTAGCATAATATATACAATTAGCCATAGGCAATACGTAGTGATACAAAATGCCGATTTGGTATGCATCAGATATCAGATTCAGAGCACAAAAACACTTCATGCGTAAGTTATCCCTTATATCTTAACTTGATAATTCATAATCATACGTCATTGCAAGAAAAGAAGATTGATCTTTACATGGAAATCAAAATGTCAAATAACCTGATGTAGATTAAACAGAAATTATCATTTCTTCAACTCTACTATACTCCTATATAGCAAACTTGTATATTACTAATATGGTTCCGTATTAGTTACATAGAACGTAAATCAGAAAAATACTGTACGAACTATGAACCTGCTCTATTTACGCACTAGCATACACCTACATAATCAAGCTATGTTCACATAAAACGAATATTAAACTTTCCTACTATCGATACGTAGAAACTAGTCCAGTTTTTGCTAGTTTATTACCACAGTCTGCCAATAAGCAACAATCAATAAAAATTGTAACTTGAAAAAATATTGGTTTATCTATAAAACCAAATACATTTCTAATAAACTAATAAGTATGCATATGACTGACTGGTGGTATCCATTTTACAAATCTATCCCATATGTACGTATTATTCATTCTGGAGATATTTTTCGATAGTCTATAGTAAATTCCAAGTAAATTACTTGAAATGTGATACATAATAGAGTATAGATGAGTGAATAGATGTGCCAGCTACCTAAGAATTTCCCTCCTTTGTACTGCCTCAAATGACAGTAGTTTATTAGCATGAGAAATCTGAATAATAGTACAAAATCTTTATAGAAAATATGTGTTATGGTATGGTATTCCCAGACTGCAGTGAAAGAAAAACATTTTTATTTGTTAACTCGTTCACTTTACTAGTCATCATTGTGCTTCCAATAACTTTTAGACTGCCATTGTGTCTTAAATTATGATTTTATGATTCTACACCCTTAGACGTAGAATATAAAGTTACATTATGTCTGCATTTTAGTGGACAGAAGTAATATTCCTTAACACGAATTGAAACCTTATTCATTTATGGCTTTACACTAATGAGTAATAAATATACCTCTCTTAGCCGTAGCTTGGGACTTGTAAATCAATAAGGGTAATAGCGTAGATACTAATGAATGTACATCGCCCATTGCCAATAAAATTTTATGCAAACTGGTACAGTAGTGTGGATTATAATAATAACACGAATGTCATGCTGTGCCTTAATGACATCATGTCAGATAGACAAACAAAACGAAAAGGAGCACCTGCTAGAATCCCAGGAAAACTGCTGACAACCAAATTCTCATCCGTTGGAATACAGTAAACGTGAATGTAAGCATGAATTTACTGCTTAAAACGGCTACTTAGTATACAAGGTCCCATTTTAGTTCGTCACTGACATCGTTGATGGCATTTAAATGTAAAAATAGAGGAACTGTCTCACTATAAAACTAAAATCACTTAATTATAAGGCTAATTTATCTAAAATCTGAATTTATGCATTCATGCATCCACATCTATACATTAATATAATATTTTGTACTACTACTTATATCATTATACTATATCAACGTATCAACTGAATTACTATAGAAGACCTAACTAGGGAGTATCAAAATTGAGTCCAAAACCAGAATAATAAATGTAATACCGGCATAAAGCAGTGATATTGGATTGGCAGGAGGTATTATTGCAAAACAGGTTGACCTTTAAACGCGGTTGGAGATCGAAGATTCCTGACGAAGGCGGCTAACTACTTAGGTACTTACGATGAACATGGAGTGAAGACATAAGTAATCAAATAAGATCATCTCTTATTATTACGTCTTATTATCATCTCCTATTTTCAATAACTATTTCTTTTTTCATAATTATACCCTACGATACATTTTAGTTTGCAGCTTTTTTTAAGACAAAGTTCCACACAACCTGTGAGACAGATGGGCATAATTCCCCTAACCAAAAAATAATTTAGAGAGAACTGAAATTAATCTTTAGTAATGTCGCATACTGTGGAATATTAAGTGACTTGCACAGGGGCATTGCCAGAGTTGATAATGATCAAAAAATGTTTGTGAAGCTAAGTTATAGTACTTCACGACTGATTCAAATTCAAATCCTATTGCTAATGCAATATCCATTTTCCTTTTAATTTCATTTTCCTTAGAATCCGACTACCTTTATACTAAATGTAAGTTAAGGTTTTGATGTTTATAGTATGACTTCCGAAGAACATGGTACAAAAGATAGTAATACTTAGCAACATTATCAATGGTCCTATAGCCAATTCTGTTATATAAATGTGTGATGAGAAATTTTAATCACGGAAATGGAAAATTTAGAAACTGAGGACATATTAGATTACTTCTAAAACAACAACTTCACACTTGTCAGGAACCTGTCAATGGTATTCTATAGCAAATCAATTTAGTGGTCAATTGATTCCGTTAGTGCTTTATAGTTTCGATTGGGGTGTTGCATTTAGTATGTAGTTAATCTATTTGAAGGAGCATTTCATTCCGTTGATTGCAATTCTTCAAATTCTTATGTGTAACAGCCAGGTATTATGCATACCTATGAATTTTTAATAACATGTATAAAGTTAATCAAAAGTAAGCTTGAGTCTTATGTATGAGATCTCATGATATAAATCCTGAGTGTTCATGTCTGAATTTTGTGTCTCTAATGTTGTCTCAGTAATTGAGTGCAAATAATAATTTACGAGTTACAGTTAGGTAGTTGGGGTAGGCCGTAGCGTATAACAGAGTGGATAATGTAAATGGAGACAGAACCTGTAAACATTGGTAGCCTTTTGCTTCCGTTTCCTGATTGAATATTGCATGTGGTGCAGTTAATATATAGTTGAATTTATTAGGATTGGTATACAATAGAAAGATTGTGTTAATAGACAAGCAGCACAAGTCCAGCACGATGTAAGGAGTATTTCTGTCTACAAAAAATGCATAATAAATACTAAATGTTACATTGTACATGTAATATAAATATCAAATGCTAGTGTAAATAGTAATTTTTAAACTTCACCTATGCACATT
>JABASH010000900.1:0-31784 GCA_019776445.1 Tomocerus maximus
ACGATAATGCAAATTAGAGTTTACGAAACATTCAATGTAGCTTACGATTACGCCATATGTCATGTTTACGAATGTGCTGTTGATGAGTTCTCCTAGAACCGCAGCAATATTGTGGCGCTCAAAGTTCCAATTGCATTTATTTTCTATTTCAAACGGGGAGCCTCAAAACTTTTTTCATAAATATCAAAAATGTGCAATGTGTAGACTTTTTAGCTCGTTTAATTTAAAAGAACTGTTGCGATTTTTGGGTCGCTGTGTGATTGTGATCCGTTTTCAGCCAATGACCGGTAAATGTTTCACAATAAGGAATTAGATTATTATTTTGTGTTACGGGTCCTTATTTGCCAACCTGAAAGATAAAATCCCTGAAAGAAATTTTGTTGGAAACCACAAATAACAATTGTACTGTGTCCGTAGACTGCAAAATTAATTTTGTGCAAAAGGATAGAGATGTTTGTTATAATATCTATGCACTTATAGAACTACTTGTACATATTTACTCTGCGTAAATAGTAATTTGTTTAGAGAGCCACAGTAAGCCTGATTTCTTTTAATTCAAATTAGATTCCTGCAATCGTTAAAAGAGGAAGGGGAAGTGGAGGTCCGATAATGGAGTGGGGAAATGCGTGTGGGGCAGCGCGGGACCGGTACGGAGATCCCAGACCACATCCTTCAATAAATCCCTGCCACAGAGACTGAAGAATGCATAGGGATCCAGACAGGACGGCACTGGCCAACCAATCGCACCAACTCATCTTCTTTTTCTGTTTCCAATATATAAATCATTGTGCCAAGGGTTTCCAATCTCTGAAGGTCTTGAAAAACAATTGAGTAGCTCTTTTTTCCGGAGCAGGGCAAAATATCGCAGGATGCCGTGTCGTGTGAGAAACTGTGAACTCTAAGGGCTCTTCTCCAGTTATAAATCAAGTGAGCAAGGAGAGCAAGAGAGCCGGTAAGGCAAAGCCAAGTCATGGGCCACAAAGAAACAAAAGTAAGACGACCTCACATATCTCAAGAAACACATCTCTCTGAAATCTCTCTCTTTTATTGCACCCTGGCTTCTGCTCACTTCATGCACTTCTTTGCCTCGCCTTCTTTCTTTCACTATTATTATCTTTTCCGCCTGCTAAGAACTGTAATGTCTCCAACTGTATCAATATGGAGTGCCTTGTCATGTCGTGGACAGATTTCTCCAGATTGAGATACCAGACAGAACGGGACATCATCCTCACCCTTCCCAACTTTCACCGTTTTCTATATAATTACCGATGAATTGAAAATACATGTGCAATACGAACTAAATGATGCAAGACATTTATAATTTCTGAACATTAATGAATACTAAATAAATACCTGTCTATATGTATAACACTACTATATACTTGTCGGTACACTTGTTGTCTACTGACCTGCCGACCATGGGTTACAAATGCTGTAAATCCAGAGAGACGTTTATTAATTGTCCCATTCAAGCATTAATGCACTTTTGTAAGAATAAATATTATTCAAGGAAAGACGGAAACGGGACTGCTAATAAAATAGTTTGCGACTGATCTGCTGATGTAACTGTAGCCCAATAATCCCTTTATGCTGAATAATAAATGGCACTTTTCTTAATAGGATTTGCTGAAGAATTAACAAAGATTAAAGGAATATGGCGAAAGGGGATTTCATTTGATGAGACCTGGACTGAATCGGAACTTTATTCTCGCACAGCCTGTTCCCTTTTCATTAGTGTTTCTATCACCGCATGCTCTAAGCCGAAGTTCATTCTGACTAGACAGGCAGAAAGCAATGCTGCAGAAGCAGAAGGAGGCATTAGCATTTTGTAGCAACCATGTATAAACATTATTCTGATCTGCGTCTCCTACTTTTGATATTATACTAACAGATGCTACTGTTTTCACTAGTTTTTGTATTGGACGACGATTGGACTCACTTTATTATATATCACTTGCATATGTAAACATCACAATCCCGCTAAATTATTTTATTCCTGCTATTCTTGCATCTAATGTACTTTGACAAAGTAAATAAACTACGCCTACATTCCAAGATGCTTACAGGGAGGCTAAAATGAAGATATAATTGGATTTAAATGTGAGCTGTGTTTGCTTAAGCATAATAATAATAAGTAAGGTTCACTCTGACGAACGTGACAGAAAAAATATGCATAGGTGTTTGTACAGAAATCTCGTCCAACAGACAGATTAGAATTTTTAGGGCGTTACATATGAGTTAATTTCATTTTGGTTCTCCGATAATCCCTTGCATACAATCCACAACATTATCCATTTAATAAGTTCTGAAAAAAGGAAGGAAAGCAGCCCCCGGTAAACAAGGAAAGGAGCCAGGAAATCAAATTTAAATATCTTTTGAACAACGACCAAGAAATGGACTGTCTCAAAGGGGAATGTTGCACAGTCAAAGTAGGTTCAGTCATTACTCTTCCAATGTTATGAGTGTATTGATGACATTTTTGCAACTAAATGTACTGTGGGTGGGCAGCCTTTTCCTTGATTTGTATGTCAGTATTATTGAGTTGTATGTATATTGTGTTATAAATGGAGAGAGATAGACCGAAAGATGGAATTATACTTGGCTGTGTATAGCCGAGAAGGAAGATAAGTCCGAGGAAACGAGCGAGGAGAAAGCGGAAGTGAGTTGAGAAAGGTCAATGAAGAGGAAAGTCAAGCAAGGGGAAGGGAAGTGGAAAGTCAAGTAAGTTTTCACTCTTTCCTTTCACGATTTCCGATTCTGCTTTGGTGTGCAGTGGAATGTCATGGTTTCCTTCGTCAGCCCGTTGTTGGCCAAGCTGGGAGAAAGCGGGGGAAAGGAACCCAGCGGACTGACTTTGTTAGTTCCTTCCTCGTCAGACTAGCCAAAGTCACTCAACTTACCTCTCCTTGCAATTTTTCCTTTTCTTCTTCTGGTGTGACGCATAATTTAGATTTTTTGGTTAGTATTGACAACTTTCATCGTCGGTTTATGTCTTTTCAGGGCACGTTTACGGCCAATCTATTACAACCAAAGGATTCGTCTATAAAATATATTGAATTTTACTATATACGATTAGGATGAATCATAGCGACAAAACATTATCACAAATCTAAGACAGAGGAACCTGTAAGACATAAGCACCTTATGACAAATGGATCTTTTAGAAAAAAGGAGCTTATCCCCGATCAAGTTTGTAACCGATATAATCCTAAATTGTCTAAACCATATTCTCCACACAATTATATATAGTTTGGCTAGGTAAAAGTGTTAACAATTTACACATTAGAGGTGAATCCATTAACTACTGCTACCACACCTGCTGCAAATAAGTATCCCAAACGAATGGCAGTGAAAATTACGACCCAATTAGCTAGTTTTGCTTCAATTGGTAATTACTGTACCTACCAGAAAAATATTTTCCAAACAATTGAACACAGGGTATAAAACGGCGCTGCTATGCTTAATAGAAAAAATGGACTACCTACCTAAGTAAATTGAAAGGTAATAGATTAGGTCTACCGTCTATGTAATGTAGACTTTAAGCTTAAGGCCCGGCTGTTTTATAGTGTGACATAGGGCTTAAAATCAATGGAACATCAATATCGGAATATCAGACTACAAAATGACATATTTATTTTTAATTGCAACTCTCAAGAATTCAAAAAAGGAATAAGCATTTAAGTTTTCATACTTTGCTCCATGCTACTGCCTAAGCATTAAACTTACTTCCTGACGATACTTAATGCCGCTTACATCTAGTATACCGAATTCAAATTTTAGAATGATACCATAGTAAATGCTTGTAATAATAATAACATGAATTACATATCTAACCCTGAAGTGATCCCGCCAGTGATCACACTGGCGTGATTTTGGGGAAACTTTTTGTGTAAATTTGTATGGAGAGTAGAGTAGGATATTCTGCGTTTGATGTGCAAATGGTGTAAATAAGTAGACAAATCAAGCAGTCTCGTATATAGACTTTCCCTCCTGAAACTAGCAAGCAAGCCTATCTGGCTGGCTTAACTACGGACGGATATGTAAAGTGAAGTAGTGTAATGCTGAAAAGGTCGGTATAAAAATCTAGGCTCAAGTGCGCCACTTGACTCGACTACGAGGAGAATTAGCCAAGTTGGCATGTCTTTTATTGTGGACGATCCTTATTTTAGAATAAAATCTTAACTTGATTTCGAGTGGGAAGCGGAAGCTACTTCACGAGTCAATTCCCTTCGTTTTTCTGCAAATGGAGGATGTTTTAGGGAAAGGTACACCTTTTATTCGTTCTATGCAAATTATTCCGTTTACTAATGCTCGTCCGCCTCTCTCGTCTCGTCGACGATTACTTTCTCCTATTAGAACCTTCAGCTAATGTAGAGGGAACATCAGCCTAGCCTCGACCTTCGGCATTCCGTACATAAGCAGATCTCCAGAAGACTCCAGACTCCACTCTCCACATATTATTCTACACGCTTCCTTGACTCTGACTCCACTTTCATTCAAATCACAGACAAGACAGCAAGCACACCGCAGTAAACATCCCACCACTATTTTAGCCACACAAAAAAGGTGGCTGCTGATTAAGTACATTCGACTGTGTAGATGAATTTGCTGAGAACTTGGCTGAACTTGAGTTGCACCTACTTTGAAATGCAGAGAATTTTCAATTCTGCATTCTTAGGTTTGTAGGTGTTACGGTTTATATTGAAAATCGGTTGGTCTTAAAGCACAGGTTTCTGTATTAAAACTCAAACTTTTACTACAAATGCGTATCAACTGTCAAAATTTTTTAAATGTGGTTCCAAAGAACCAATATTCTGATAGAATTCAACGTAGAATTGTAGTAGCTTAGAATAATCACTTTATATTATTAACCCTTTTTTAAGACAAATTGAATTTTTTGGAAACTAATTTTAAAATTTCACAAATGACAACTTTATATACATTATATGCTCTATAGTTTTTTACAAGAATAACTAAAACCTCTAATACATAATATGCAAACCCCCAGGATTTGTCTGTTACCAAATTGGTAATTTAGCCTTCCATGAAATCGTTTATACTATCACCGTAATATTGAAAAGCCATCTTGTATTATGTTGTATGTATTTCTGGCATTTTGTATAATTTAAAAATAAAATCAGCAGTGTCCTCAGGTTTTAATTTTATTTTATTATTGAGAGAGTATCTCACATCGTATGCTGTTGACATCAGTGTAAACAGTTTGTTGGAAATTGTAGGTCCGTAAGGATCAACATAGAGAAAAATAATTTCGTTTAGTTGGAATTAGGCACTGCAAAACAGTTGGAAAACATTGAGAAAGTTTTACTGCTACTTATTCCCAGAGTTTGAATGCATTTTTGCATTTCCATTGCAGTCGATGAGATAAGAAAAGAAATTAGTTTATGGGAGCTACTTACTGGATTGTATTGCATTTTGCAAGCATTAAGCGTATTTCATTAAAGTTGTGCGTTGAAATCACAAGTACTTTTCCTAACTTTGTGCAATCTAAAGGCAGTGCATGAAGAAAGAGTCGTTTGGGTTATACGAGTACAATACAAGAGTAAGGGCACAGCGCACATCGTCGACTCTGGCGAATAAAGAATCACGAATGCAATTAAAACTACTCCCATATCTTTGTATATCATCACTTTATTTAAATTACATTGTGCAAGCTCTATAATATTTTCATTCATATAGAACAGTGCAAATCAAGTAGCCATGGTACATAGCAGCAGTAAGGTTGGTAGTATTTGCACTAATCAGTAGAAGGACTCTTTACTTCCTTAATATCCAACCTTCACTGTAATATCTATCCGTATTCGGACTTTTAAAAGTGCGCGGCCACTCTTTAGTTAATTAATTTTTGCAAGGTGTTAAGCCTACTTCCTCAGAGTAGCTTTACAGTTTGCAGTTCACCATTGCAAGCCTTTTTAGTATTCATTCATCTTCGCTTCTTCAGCCACTACACTATCTTTCACTTCCATGTAACGTTCCGGCCACTAAAAACGTTAGTACCTTCAATTCCCGCTCACGCTTAACACACGGTATCTCCTACTTAAATTTTTCCAATTGATCTGGATGCATGTGGAGACACCTGGAGGCATGATTTATACATCATTCGAATCCCCGTTGTCGAATTAACAATATATGTAAGTCAAAGTTGCCGTAGTAGTGCGAAGCTTTGGTTATGGCGATTTGAAATTCGCATATTTAACATTAGTACGGTAGGAACTTTCAACGAAAAGTGCTGCCCCCATTCACTGGCACGGAAATGCACTGCCGTTCCAGTAACTCTCTGATACACTGTGCACTACTGACGTCCTGCTCTTGTACGTAAATGATATGGAAACTTAAGCAATACAGACGGTAACATATATAGTGTTAACTTTAAATATATCTTTAGTATATATGTCCTGGGCAGAATGTGTACCTACCTACCAGTATTCTAACCATTTCCGGATATCATTACGTTGGTTGCCGTTGCCGTAGCTGTGTAGTCAAATTCCAACTTATTGTGAAAAAAGTCTACATCCCAGACCTAAAGTTATTTTTTGAAATTATTCATTTTAGAAAAAGCTTCATTTATTGGTAAAAGTTCTTAAGGTATTTAGTAAGGTAGTGGTTTGCAGACCAAAAATATCGGCAATGTGAGCAAGCTCACGCATGTTAATCTAGCCTGTTTTAGCTGGTGGTTAACGTGAGATAGCAATAGAAGTGTGACCAATAACATCTATTTAATTATGTCATTTCAAAAAATTGTGCCAGCTCTATTGCAACATTATTGAAAAAGTAACTTCAGCTTTACCCTCGTAATAATAGTATTTCCGTTTAATTTAGATAGGTTGCTCGAGTTGTTAGAATATAATGTATTGGGTGCCATACAGATACAGTAAACATGCCCATAGTTCGTTTATTGGTGTACAATTTTTTAGGCTCGAACCATTAAGTAAAGTACAGCTTTATATAGTCAATGTGGGACCATCAGCACAGTCTGAATCAGAAGCTAGCCTGTGTAGGTTTTGCACCGCTCTTCCTCCCCTGACTCGAATTCTTCTGCTAGGCAGATAAAGGAAAGGTGAATTTATATTTCCGTGTTAACGGATTTAAGATCGTAAAAAGTTCCTTTCAGTTTTTTCGAAATAATTTTGCGATTTTAATAATAAAATCTGTGTATTGATCGTTATGTGCACATAACTTTGCGTGCAGTGAAATAAATGAAAGATGGATTACAATTACAAATCACAAAAGAATTAAAGTTTACATGGAGTAAATTTATTTTGTTTCATAACTACTCCTAATACAAATTAATGAATAATTAGTCTTCCATTGGTATTGGATGTATTTCCGCACAGTACAAAGTACAAAATTCTTAAAAAAGGTTTTCTGCGCTATCGCGGTTACAGACAAACTCTCTTCTCCAAATAGAAGATAGAGGACTCTATACATTTACTAATTCTGTATTATTATAATCCTGGTTGTTGAGACGCTGTTGTGCAATCATGGAAAACATATGACGAAAAGCCCGATCCTGTCTGAGGCCTATTACATATGTAAGTAGGAATTAGCATAGAAAAGTGAAGGAGAAAGTAAAGCTAGAGAAGCTGTATGGGAATGAATGTGAAAGTTGGTGGGTAGGAATGAGAAAGAAACGGAGAGCCATTCGTCTCTGACTTTTTAACTGGAAAACTTCACGGAGAATCGTAGGCTGTGGAATAAATTTGATAATTGAAGCATGGCTTCTTAATTATTTTGATGCTAATGACACCAGACAAAACCTCAAACTAGCAGTCTATTTCCTACATTATTATTATAGGAGCAACTGCTTCGCCGTTTTTCTAACAATAAGCAAGCGTAGATCTCTTTTTCTTCACCTCACTCACTCCGTCACCTACTCTCTGACTGACTGAATTTATTGATCTGATATTCCTGTCGCACTCTCTACGCCTTTGTACAAGAGACAGAGCAGAACAGAATAACTCGCTGCTATTTACATCTCCTATTGCTTATATCTGTTTCCAACGCCACTTATTCCTCCTACCAATACCAACTGCAGCTGTATTTGCAGCTACGTATTAGCTGTCCTAAGTGTTTTTCTATATTTATATTGAATAAGGTCTTTCTCCCTATAACTTATACACATCTGTGATCCGCGGTCGGGCTTGGTTTGCTCTCGTGTGTGCATATCCATAAACTGCTATAACTCCAATGCCACAGTGCAAGGAAGTTAAGCCAAAGCAAACTAAAGCACTCAGCAAATTCTACGAGGCACTATATCTCATCTTGACTTCCGCGACTTTCTTTTCTTCTCCTTCTCTGCATGTCCTCACTCTTTTTCTTCTTCCTCTTCTGTTTTTCTTGTTGCTTAAGCTTCGGGGAGACGGGCTTCACTGCCTCTTCACAGTATAGCCAAATCTCTTTATATCCACTGTAGCGAGAATACATAATTACCTAAGCCCAAATGTAATATCTACTTATCATTCATACATATACTGCATAAAGCATCCATGTTCAGAATAAATTCATTCAAACCCATTCTAAATTCTTCACTTATGGACAACTGAACCTAACTGATTTCGTTACATTGAAATCCTTCAGTTGTAAATTTATGCAGCACGAACATCCTCCTGCCATTTCTATATTTCTGCTAGGCACCGCTTATTCCCATCACTTCCCCTTTGCAATTCTGTACAATGAACATATATTTGCATCTTTCTTTAAACACAATATATATGTGGTTGTCTCGATGAGCAGTCACACAATACTAAGGTCTAATGTCCTGGCCATGTGACCTATCGTCGTTAGTCCGAATGAGCAGTCTTGATCTCATTGCAATAACTTTGACAATTTATTAAAATTATTAGTCACAGTCCTAATCTAATATTACTTATCAATTTCAGGATGTGATTTTGTCTTTACTACTTACTATTGTATTGTCCAAGTGTGTTTCCATTACATCTTTTGGCATGACTGTTCATTGATATTGATAGAGCGAGCATTTACATCTGATAATGCAAATGCGTATGTTAATGCACGTATGCAGTAAATTTGTGAAGTCATAAAAGTAAGGTGCGTTGACAAAAAGGAAAACGGGTCCTGACAAAATGGATTTTGGGTTTATTTTGAGCGAAATTGTGTTGTCAAAAAGGTGTTGGCAATAGTAAGGGGTTGACAAATTGGGGCGGGACCGTTAACTGTAATGAAACTGAAAATATTTTTCCTCGAGTACAAAAGGAGGCGTAATAGGAAACTGCTGGAGATGTATGGAATCAGCTATAATATTGGAAATCCCCGTATCAGATACCAGATATCGACAGTAATAGCAATTGTACATGTAATATTATGTCTTCAGTCTGTAAGTTTGACTATATGGAGCTCTTCCAACAAAAATTCATGGAGATTCAGTTATTTTCCTTTGGAATGGTTTGGCATTTTAATTGAATGTGTCTATGGAAATCGAATTGTGCACATGCCTTATGCAAGCGTAGAACTGATTGGGAGAAATTATTTGTAAAAACGCTTTAGAATACATCACGTCGTATCACACAGTGTCATGAAAATGAGCTTTTTCCTTGTCTTGTGCTTATTTATCTACACAGCTCACATCCTCACCCTTCTTATTTCTTACTTTTGGATCATATTGACTGCTCTTCTAAATTTCTTATTGCAACCCGAGCTCTGTTAAGCCATTTGATAGCATGATCTTAAGGCACTCGACATCTACCTAATATTCAATGTGAGTACTGAGTACGTATAGGTATGTAAAAGTAGTAAGTAGTTCATGGTCTGTTTAGATTCCTATATATATACAAAACATTATGTGAATACCAAAAATAAACCGTACGAACACAAGAAACGGGTATTATTAAAAAGGAAAGGCATGGTTCATTTACATACAAAATGCCATTCTTTTCAGAGTGAACAATATGTCAGCTAGTACTTACATATGAACCCGTGAAGTAGAAAACAGCACAAAATTTTTAGGTATCTGTATTTGGCTTGTAAAGATTTAATTCAATAATGACCTATTCCTTAGTAATTCTTCTGATTTTCAAAGTCAGTTCATAACTACCAAACCAAATCACTCCAGTGCACGAAAACAATATTATATTAGGGTTTTTACCCGTTACTGACGTAACTTGTGTAACCAAAAGATCGAAAACGATAGGCATCAAGTTTTTAAAACAAGCATCCAGAATTTTGCAATTTCCAGAGCAACAAGCTGTGGTTCAGTAAGTTCAGTCTACCCACGATTTCCAGACACCCAAGTTTACAGACGGACTCCAGATTTCCAGACTGGGGAATCAAGGGGGTTTAGAATACCAGTTTGGAAATATGGGGGGTTTCTTTTGATAGGGAGGAGTAAGCCCCGATATTGCCGAAAATTCTCGGTGTTTAAGTGCATGTTGTTAAAGATGCAACCACGTAGCTCAAACTATTTAGCTAAATTTAATTATCTACGTTATCTAATTAGGATAATGACGATACTTAGATGGAAACGTTGCAAATTATTGGATTACCAGTTCTGTCACTTTTGACTCCTGACAGACATCGCATATAATCATGTAAATCTGGAATTATTCCACGCGTGTTCTCAGGTCCCAAAAGGCCTAAAATGGAAGTGAAATTGGATCCAGTTATTGATGATCGACCAGAGCGTGGCAGAAGAATATGTCAGCGACTATATCTAGAGGAGCAATAGAAATTAGCGATATGTAAGTGACCTTACAGAAACACATGTACATGACAGAAATTATTGGTTTTATTAGCCAACAATGAGTTTTACTAGGATTGAGCCTATTAGGTGGTCGGTGGGAGAGTAAGACAGTCGTGGTAGTAGAACTTAGATGGCAAAAAGGACGAAATAGCCAGAAGTAATCGCGTGTTGCAGACGACTGCCTCTTTTCTGCAAAAATAGGGCAAGAGGAGTTGGTGGGTTTTTTGTGGAGACTCTGCTTACACATCAGATCGAGATAGAAAAAGTCTGATCGTCCGTGAGCATAGCAATAAACTTTGTGGGGCTCCACTTGCGTCAAGTTCAGCCATGTCTCCTTCACTTTCCCTTTGCAATCCTCTCCGTTAAAAAAGCTGCCTAATGGACAAAACCGAGCGGACAGACCAGAACAAACCGAGAGAGGGAAAGAGAGCGCTGGAAATAATCAGTCAAATTCTAGCAAGTTCCGATAGACATTTACTGCAATTCCCTCACAATCAGAAAAAGTCAAGATGCCTGTCCCTGTCCTTATCTTTCTAAGTCTGATCTAATGCAGTGCAGCCGTCCATTCTCTCTACATACAAAACCAGCCAACCGAGTCTTCAATCTCCATCTTTCTCCCAACTAATCTTATCCCATTTCACTTTTGATCGCCGAAACCAATACATGCAACTTTAGCTCATACCAGGCTTTTGCATCCAATCCACTCTGAAGCTGCTGCTAACCTTCCCTCCCACCACAACTTACAGATATAGGTTACTACTTTGCTCATACTGCCAACTAATACAATCTATTCATGCTCATTATTTTTTTCAACTCAAATACTTTAAGAAGAACGGGGCACAATGGCTGCGGCAATCCTCCCGATCGGGCAAACTCATTTCGTGTAGAGTTTATTAGTACAAACATTTTTGAGTAGGGTCAGAAAAAGTCGGTCGTGTAGTTTGATCTACAGAGGTCATTTAAGGTAGTACATACAGAAATATGAGCCGCATTCTCCTCTGCCTCCGATATCGTTCAAAATCACGCTGTAGATCTTAGGATTCGTCACAACTTTCGTAGGGGCCAAAAATAAAATTGATTCCACCGTTTGACCTCCAGAGATCAATGAAGTACACAAATGCCTATATCATCCTCCGTCCGACATCGTTCAAAATCATATATTATGTTGTCAAACGGTGGGATCAATTTTGACCTCTGTAAAAGTTGTTGCAAATCCTAAGATCCACAACGTGATTTTGAACGATATCGGACAGAGGAGGATGCGGATCATGTTTCTGTTTGTATCATCTTAAATGACCTCTGTAGATCAAACGACACCATCGATTTTTTCTGACCCTACTCAAAAATGTTTGTGCTAAATAAACTCTACCTGAAATTTGAACCTGGTTCCGATCGGACAGGGAGGATTGCCGCAGCCATTGTGTGCCCCGTTCTTTGCCATTACTAATGGCAAGGGTATATCTACAGAAATGTGTGATAATAATAGTTATATTATGGAATATTCTATAATACATGATGTTCGTATTCACCAAACGGTGGAACTACTAGCAGTCTTGGGGAATAGGAGCAGCAACCTCACGGCTAGCACGCATGCAATGTCGAATAGTCCAACTAATACTATTATTTACTTACCTTGTAAAGAATTAGTCCTTTCTAATTCACATTAATAGAAATGGACATTTAAAATTATATTTATTTCTATACAAGCAGTCAACAAATGGATCGTTTTGGTTACATCTCCACTCCCATGCAACCGTTTCCTGAAATCGGCATTTAAATGAAAGATGATCTTAGTGCAATACTACAAGGTTAATTGTATGGTGACTAAGATTGTAGTTATGATTAGTCACAGATCAAGATCAATTTTATGTGATAAGTAGGTTATGTAGGCTGGGCTTATTTTTACTTTGACATTTATACATTCAATTGTTATGATTAGGCCATTGTTTTGATTTTGTCGTTGATGTATTCATCCTTCATGCCGTGTCATGGTTAAAATTCACTTAATGTTATTGTTGGGTTTAGATATGAAACTATGTTTACGCGAGTATCATATTATGTAATCCATTGATTTTTCATGCGACAACCTGACAACAGCTACTTATATTCATAAAGCAGAACCATGACCGTTGTAGGATACATACAGAAGATGAGTCATTTAAAGAACAGACAAATCAGAATCAAAGGGATTTATGTAGGTTTAATTTAGTTGAGATTATTGAAAGGAAATTTTTCATTATCAAATAAAATTCGTGTACAAAGTGGATAAGACAAGCTTACCAATGACTTTAGCATGTTAATGAGATTTCCTCTTTTGAAGCCTAAACGAGTGCACATGGGATGACCATATAAATATTCGGTAATTTCAAAACTGTGACCCGGATTTCAAAAAGGTCTTTTACAATAAGTACCGCATTGTGAACTCAGTGTGGGGGGAGGAGGCGGAGACGTCATAATAGAAAGATATCAAAAATATTAGCTAGAAGCGCTACCTAGTCAAGTTTGGGGCTCTCCAATTTGTACAAAGCCAACTGAAGAGACTCGGTTGGTAAATAAAGATGTTGACGCTAATTGTCATTTGCACATTAACATTACACTATTTACATATATATATATATATATATATATTAGACTTTATTAGTCACTGACCCGATCATTAGGGGCTTGCCAAAAAACGACACAGTAATAAACTTCAAAGATATAAATAAAATAATTAATAACATAAGTTCTAACATCACAATTCTGGTTAGTATTGTTCAAGGAATCATTATTTTCGTAATTGTTAATTTAGCCAAATTCTGTCCTGTATATTTGTTCAGAATATTTTTCTCTTTACGTCCATGCCTTTTCTGCTAACTGGCTTGAAATATAAGGTTAATATTTCAAGAGAGGCCATTCTAATATTTCAGTGTGTGTGCAATTTGGATTAAATAAATAGTATTTAGTTAGAATAGCAACTTTCCTTCGCAGTAATATCGTACCTATTTTCACTACATGACATCACACTGACAAGAACTGCATTCTTAGACAATGTTCACCAGTCTACTACTGCTGCTAGTAATTTTGGCCACTCGGCCCAAACAGAGTGAGCTCCATAATCTATCAAAGTCTTGATGTGTGGATTTTAAGACTTTGCACACGGAATGGAGAAACTAGAAGATTTTGTACTAATTGCTTATCGATTTCTTTCTCTTGTACAATCCATCACTCATTTCAGTTATGTAATGTTACATTGTGTTACTTTTTCAGTTTAATTTAATTTCTTTTTTGGGCTCACTAGACACCAAATAATAATATAATAAATGGTATGACTACTTACTGAACATATTCCATACGTACTAGAGTTTGTTTCACGACCTTTCACAGTAGGGAGAGGAAACTACAGAAGAATGAAAGAAAATAAAAAATATCGCTATCAAACCAAAAAACATGTAAATTGCATTCTATGTGGTTCTGTAAATAAATTTACGAAGGTATAAAGTTTTTGTGTTATTATTTACCAATTTTATTAAGTTTTTCTAACTTTCTTTTTAAAGCCTCAATATTTACTCAAGCCAAATCGAGTTAAATAAAACTATTGGCTGTAACTGATTTTTTATCTTAGCATGGATACAGTGTTTAGCCGTATCAGTGTTTCTTACTCACCGTCCTCATGCTTATTACAATTACGGTAATAAAATAATAAAAAATCTTTTTCTTTTATGAAATATAATAATTATTAGAATTGAATGTCACTTTCCTGTACGTACAAATTTATCCCTGGTGAATTGTCTGGATGCATTTACCTCGATGCTTTTAATAAAAATGCAGTATGTAACAGCTAAGATCTATTTGGCAACTAATGATAAGTTTGTCCAGTGTCATTAATTCCTGTTTTCCATATATATGAAAAATGGGCCGGCCATAGGCAATGTATAGTTTAGGTCCACAAGTAGACAAGCGAGACCTGAATGGGGAAAACGTGGGTACCTACAAAGTTTCTGCCATAACATTAGCACAGGAACATGATCCTTTTGCGCGTCACTTTCCTTTGCACTGAAGTATCACCTATACACCACAATAACTACAATCTTACAATATAAAATTAATATAAGTAATCCTTATCTTACTTACTGTAGTAGTGCATTACATAGTCGCTAGCCCACTTACAGATGACATCGTTTGTACTAAGTAAACCAAACCGAACCACAATTGCTGAAGCGAGAACGAGGCAAAGAAAATTGCCACTATGCTCGGTTCTCTTTTCCTAAAAATAAGTTACGTATGTAATGCTTTGTTATATTATGTGATGTGCCTTTGCTTGAGAAATATCTGTTCAGGGTATTTCCTTGGTACAAATACAAATGGCTTTTTATTTTACTCACTTTCTTTTCAACACATTTTCCGCTATACTACATCAAAATCATAAAACTTATAGAAATATATACGGTCTTGTACACACAATTGTAGTGTTAGCTATAGTGTGTGTGTCCCAGTGTTTTATTTTAGCCGGCTTTTTGAGATTTTAGACAGTTACCTGGCCTATAATGGACTACAATGGTATAACATGGTGTCAAAAATACCCTACAACAACGCTAATGTTTCTTCTAAAAATGCGAACCCTAATTACTTTACGTGAATCCTAAGTAGATTAAGATGAACTTCCGAACACTTAGAACCCAATTTTACGGAAATCATTTGATAAGAACTGCTCTAGTTTGAGTCAAATTTTATTTTCAGTCATTGTAAGCCATTTCAACCACTGGCCAACAACGATTTTGGCCAGCCACTAAGTCATTGTTGCCACCACCATTACAGCCACCAGGCAGTGGCTAGTCAAACACTGATTTATCCACTTATCTCGTTTACAATAGCAAAGGCATTGCATAACGATATCTTATATAGACTGGAGTCATGGAGTGTATTGCTTCTGCTATGAACGATTCAAATACAAAGTTGTACAGATTACATAACTTGTTTTTATCTATTCAACCAGATATTACTTTTAGTCGTAGGTACAGCTATAGGTTTAGCTATACATGTAGATATTTTAACTGTGGCAACAGAAGGTACATAGAATACAGATTTCATCTTTTGGGATTAACTTGCACGAACAAGGAAAAAGTTCCCAATAGTCCTATTGTAGAAAATATTCTTTCAAAAGGAACAGTGCAGAGATATGCAGTTACGATTTATAACTATTTCCTTACCTGGCTCAGAAATAACTCGTTCACTTAATCTGTCAATGAAAAAGAACCTTTCGCTATTTCTTCACCCTGCACAACTAGATTTCATTTGACTGAAACTATCTTTAGCTACCCAAAGTCGAGTCGGCTGAAACCTGTTAGCATAAGTAATTTATTATTACATCGTAAGCCCAGTAATAACCTTTCTTTCTACCCAAATATATTTAAGTGCATATTTTCCTACATAAAACGCATGCACTCATTACCATGCAGTCTTTGAGTGTTTGAGCATGTTGTAGAAGGCTCGTAAGATTTTCCTTCTGTGAAATGATAGCTATGAAGGATGAGAGAAACAATTTTATTGTAAATTTGATTTTCGATAAGGTCTGATTGTGTGTGCTAGTAAAAACTTAATGCAATCTTTTATCTCGCATTTTGTCAAATTTCATCACATTTTAGGACATACGTTAAATAGACTATGCAGCATCGACCATTGACATATACAAGAACAGGTAGAAAAATCCAGCAAATAATATTTAACAGACAACGAAACTATTCTCCAGACAGGGGCAGTATTTAAGTTTGTGTTCGAAATCGTGAACCGCCCACAATTGAAAGGGCATTTTTCAAAATGGAAAACAACTCCAATGGATCCTCAAAAACTAATACACTGCACTGTCTCGAAATAGAGTCGTATGCAAAGATTTATACATGATAATAATGACACAATGGATTTCAATTCTAATGCAATCTCACGAAGACTTTTTCTCACACAGCTTGGCGCTGTTTTATTGCAGAAATAAATTTGCCCCACATTCATTATTCCTCCTTCAACATTGTCATGTGGTGAGATAAATCTTCTTTTTCGAAAATAAATAAAATACTATTCGAAGAACGTGGTTTCGGAAAATGACATCGGTCACTCGATTTTGTTAGAAAATCGGGAAATGGAAAATTTCGGGAAAACCGAAAGGTTTCAAAAGTTTTAACAAAGAAATTTTATGGAATGTCTCCAATTTATTTTTATAGCCGAGCAACTTCTTAAACTTCTTCAGGTACACCTAAAGCTAAAAATGCGCCACTTTACAATATTTTTACCATTAAATATTGGCCAAATCATTGGAATGAATGAATGAATATATGACCACCAGTATTGTGAGTCAGTTTTGAAGGGTTGGCATCGAGCAAGCATTGGCTGAATACGCACTTGCGCATTGCACATTTTGGGAAGTTAGTCTATGGCATACAACAAACACTCTTGCATTCGTATGATGCGTACAAAATGTATTCTTATATTATAGTAATAATAATGGTTTCTGTCGTGAAAAAACCTCGGAAAACTTTTCATTAAGTATACTTAAAATGTGTAGGTAATAGGTATCTATATTATTACATAAAAATTATTTCAGCATTTTGTTATTTTAAGTATTTACGGAACAATTCCCGAAATGCTAACTTAAATTTTCCCAAGTACTAAAAAGTGAATTGATCACTTAAATTTCACTCAACAGAAAAACCACAGTATAGCTTGGTCCCATTAGGATGCAATACGGTATTAAGAAGTCCATTAATATTTTTTAGATTCTCGTAGAGAGAGATTTATTTGCAAATAAGTAGTACAAGTAGATATCCCGACTACAATACCATAGGAAGCTGGATAAATTGCATTTGCCTAAGAATGATCTGGTGAGTGTAATAACAATGTTTTGGTATTCACTTATAGGGATCGTTCTGTGGAATGAACAGCTCAATATGGATGTATTTGAGCACCAGTCACTGATGATAGGAGTAGGCAAAGAGGACAAACGATGTAATGGCATAGCAGAGAGCATAAAGTGCAGTCGAAGGGGAAGTACTAATATTATGTGAGTAGTAGACAGTCTGAAGGAAGTCAAGGAAAGGGAATGCAAAAAAGGAAGTTGAAGATTTGATATAATGTGATATGATATCCCATCAGTCGACTCGTTCAATTTTATTACTTTGCCCATCACCCATGAAATTTGCTCACACATCTCCCGAGTCATCCATCAAGTGGCCATCCATCCTCCAAATTACTACTTACTCTCCGAATGTATGCACGTAGGCAGGCAGAAGACTCCAAGCCAAACTGTTCTCCTTTTATATCGTCTGCAAATCTTAATGAAATCATAAACGGAAGCTTCTCCGACTCTGTCTCCTGCATCCAAGTACAGCTAAGTGTATACCGTAGTAAGTATACATACTATATAGGTACACCACTACTATATAGGTACAATGATGTTATACTACATAGTAGTGGGTACAGAAATATTATAGCAAGTATCGAGCCAGGCAGCCAGCAGGACGGACGGTGCATGGAGAAGAGCGCTGGTTGTGCATAAGTATAATAATAATATGTCCATCTGCCAGCAAAACTCTATCTCGGAGAGTTGGACTACTAACTACACTAACTACTACTACTGGGGAGCAGACAAAAGTTAAACTAAGAGAGACGAAAGGAAACAAAAGCAAAGGAAATCAAATCAAATGAAAGGCAACGGAACGGAACGAAGGAAATTCATGTCAGTTATTGTGTGGTGTTCTGTAATTCTCTGTTTTCTTTATTGTTTTCTGTATTGTGTTGTGCTCTCCTCTGTCTTCTATGCGTTTGGATCTCTTTGGCATGTACTTCACTTACACTACACTTTTTCTATTTTACTCTATTGCTTTTGTGTCTCTATTCTGCGAGATAAATGCTTTGCTTCATCCTCGCCGACTGAGACAAAGATACATACCAACTTTCTATAGATTATGTGGAGGTTCTGCAGTCGGCTATAAGCGTCCTCTGCTCCAACACTCACTCTGCTTAACAGATAGTCTTCACTTACGCAGTTTACTTCAGTTTTCAGCTCTAGTGAAAGTGAAAGAGAAAGTAACATTGTAATGGTTCTAGAAGAGCAATAAAAATTTCCTTCGCATCAATTCGGTCCATCTACTCTCTTCAGAGCCACTCCAATCCCTGTCTCTCTCCCTGCTCCGTATAACTATATTCCATAATATCCTAATAATATGTCCTTAAAAATTACCGGCGACAATGTCAATTTTTATGCTGAAAAGGCTATTTTCAGTTATTGTATGTACTATTACATATCTGTAAGTACGTAAGTAGGAGTGCAGCTCTCATCTCGCACTGCCACACAGGAAGAGACTCAAGATTTGTCCTACCAGCGCCCAACTCACGACGATCTAGGTTCGGCTATCTATATTATAGCCATGCCATCTACTATCACTAATCACTATATTAATAGTCAGTCGGCGGGAGCTAACTAGTTGACAGAGAAGGCATTCCCTTTAGCCCTTGCCTTGCCTCTTGTCACCCTGTGTCGAGAAATCAAAAAATTTAATATGCCAGTATTCTTTGTCTATACTTCAGTCTAATTTCTTGGGTCGTCTTTGTTGCATAATACTAGGAATTGTGATGGAATAAGCCGGAAATGGGAGTCTGTACCGGTTTAGCTAGCTTATTCCGCCCATGAGATGATCCCACTGTGTGTGATCATCCTGGATTCTTGTATCTACTGTATGTAATATAATTTGTGACTCAAATTATCTGATTTATTATCATGTTGTATCACTGTCCTCTACTGGAAACCAGTTTTGTGTAACTATGAATCTGCAATAATGTCTGACAATAAAGCCTTTACAATTACAATTAACATTAGCAATCATCACAGCATGTAAGGATGAAGTATATAGTTATGTATGTGCTGTTAATGTCTGTACATATTTTAGGTTGGTAGGCCCTTGTTGTATTTGATTAATTTCTTTAATTTAAATTTAGATGGCATTTTTAAAAAGACCCAAAAGAAAAAACTTTTTCAATATAAATTAGCGTTTAGTATTGCCAGGTTGTGTAAGTCGTATATGCAGTGGCTGTATCCAAATCATTGATTACTATCTTTTGGCAGGTTATTGCTTTGATGAATTAATGTTCGTGCTTTACTCTACGTGTACACAAATACCACTGGCCTTGAGTGGCTATTGGCGGAAATAACGCACTGAGTCTGGAAAGCTGGTGAGATTGAAACTCGAGGATTCTGTTCGACTGGGTGGTTGTGAAGAAGTGTGTTCATATCTCTCAACTTTCTATTTCTGCTCCTTCACTTACGCTCTCTGCGGAGCATGTCTATGATTATATTGAAAAGAGTCTATAGCCATTGCAAATGCCTTTTGAACTATGACTAGTAACTATGAACTATCAGTATGCTGTATAGCATTGTTTTGTTTTCTGTTGTTTAAGTCTACCGAAATCCCGAATTTTGTGCTGAGTTGAGTCAACTAAACTCAACAGCAGAGCACCGAGCCAAATCCCTTTCGAGATATTTTATTGAGAGCTCTTTTATGTATTATGTATACCATGGCTATCTATTTCGTTGTAAAAAGGTAGCGAAATGTGTCCAAGTTGGGTTGGTAAAGGCAGTCCTATTGTACAAGCATTTGTGTCTCTTTTAACTTTCATTGCCGTTTCGATATTGGGATCCTTATACTTTGGTTACCACAAAAACTATTCTCACGGACAGATTGACTTGCTTCTGCAGATTGATTACTCTACAACGGTATATGGACAGTCTGTCAGCAAAACAAATGGATGTCTAATGTTCTCTTTTCTATTACAGGGATAATATATAGGCTGAGCTTGCTTTCCAACTTTCTTCCTTACACTCACTCTTCAAATTGATGCAAGTAAGTGCCCCACTGAATCGTTATTTAGCAAATACTACATACAAATCAATTGCTTGAAACAACTATGGTCGTTTATTATAGTAGCTACCTACCTATTGTGAGTAACAGGTTGGTAAGGTGCGTGCATGTATGAACTCAACTACTTTTGATTTGATGCTGCTCCAGCACTATTAATTCCAAATTAAAGTCCATTAAAGCCACTAAATTACTCAAAATTCAACCAAAAAATGTTAAGGAAAACATTAACGGTCAAATCAACAGAAAATTTAGTCTGCATGGGCGAGTTTTAAAACATCAGTTGTTGAGCAAGATTAAAATATAATGGAACTAGAAAATATAGTTAAATCGATAGTAGTCTTGATCGATAGTTGTTCTCCCATTGTTTTTGTCCAATACTGATAATTATACTATAATCCATCGTATTTTATCATAAATAAAACCGTTTCTGAAATTTGGTTTCATTAAAATGACAATTTGCCATTTCGCTCCAAGTTTTATTATTTACCTAATAGTATATTGTTTTTGTTTGTTTTAACATTATAAATTATCTTAATTTTATTATCATGAAAATGACAAAATGGACGTATTTGGGGATAAAGTCTGAGATAACTTAGACAAAAGGGCAAGTATAGGCCTAAGCGGTGTTATTGCGGTGCAATAATAATTTAAAGTTAGGATATTGATTATGCAATGATGCAGTGTTGTCATTATTTTCAGCAATGATGTTTCATCCTATTTAAGTACGTGTGAAATACGAAAATTAAGTATTTCGTAAATTCCTTTCTAAGGCAACTCAAAGGGAAACAAATTCCGGGGGACCAAGTTCAAGTGTTACTGACAAAACAGAATCTTGTCCATAAAAATTTTAAAAATGTCCCACAGGTACGCATAAAATCAACCTTGACACCCTAGCCAAAATCTAAAGAAGGTGATTCGAAACCAGCCAAGATGAACTTTCAAGGACATAGGAAAATTGTGTGTCCATACTGCACTTAAAAATGTTGTTGCAATAAGTAATGGGCCAAATGAATATAAATTAAGGCCCTCTTTCATCAAGAAAGAATACTACCAATTGTCTTATTAAAATGTCACATATCTTTGTTACAGCTCGACATACATTCCGCCACGCGTATAATGCGTGTGAATACGTTAACAAATCCTTTCCAGAAAAACAAGTCCCGGAATGAGAGAACACAAATTGCAAAAACATTTGTAATATGCAATGTAAATAATCCCATTATAGAGTTCTCCTTAGATATAAAGCATAGTTAAGTGTATTAATCGAAAAGCAGAGAAAGGGAACGATGGCTGAATGTACCTTTTTTGTTCTTCGTCGCAAATGAAAAGTAGTTTGCTGGATTTTCTCGTTTTATATTGTTTTGAGAGTGAGTTGGAATGAGTTTACCATGAGTGAGGATTTCCTTTCTGTGCTGGCGTGACGTGGCTTTGCTTTCTCTTTGAGAAAGTTAATGGAGAAAGTGGGAATGGAGCGAGGATGAGATGGCTTTGGAGGAAGTGCACAACTATATCTTCGGAGGCGCCCAAATAGTAGTTGCAGAAGATCCGAGTGCGTTGTCGAAGGCGTGCAGACAGATACAAATCCTTGTCAGCTCGAATCAGAGCAGATCAATTATTACAAAACATCATAACTGTCCGTTGCACGGTATGCGGTATGTTAGCTTCGAGCTATTTCCCGCTGAAGTGGAACATCCATCTGATTCTAGTGTGCGTTTTCTTGCCATTTCATTCCAGTTTTGTCCCTATCCAATTTCCATGTGCACCCCGACTAGAATTATCTCCAGCATATCTCCCACAACTACTTATTGTATTATGCAATGGAACTCCTTTGTTGCTGGGCCTATCATTTCATATTAATTTATCATATCCCACCGCACAAGAAGAACGCCTATAGCATTCTGCGAACCCCTCTCTGCTGGGCTATAATGGAGTTGGGCTAAGTCCTAGCAAAAGTGAAGTGCCGAGTTCTCGGTGAATTGACACTTGAATTGTTTGTAGTACAGAACAAGTCCTCATCTTTCTTCTCCGCCTACAAGCAAAAAGCTAAGCAAACCAAAGTTCTTGCATGCATGCAAAATGCTCATACATCCTTGTAGTACCAACTTACGTACGTACTCGAATATTGCTGAATTGATTAGTAGGCAGTCTAATTTTCCTCTATATAGACAGACATCACATTTTTATAACTTGTACGACGCGTGAGACTAATCTACATTATGCTAATGAAATTGAACGAGTTATAGTGACACTATTAATGTCATAAATATTATTAATAAATATTATAATAAATCATATAAATTTTACTAATTCGGTGGTTTGTACTGCATTTCTATTATCTACTGTACATCTATAGGTAGGTGTAAATAGCCCACAAGTAGTGACAATTACGCTTTACGCTACAGTTCAGAAGTCGTTTTCAGACAAAACAGACGGACAGTTCGGTAAACTATAAGTAGGCTTCGTCCTCTTAAGCTAGTGTACATCAATAAGGGTACATATAATACAAGAATACAAAATATCTCACGATTTTACATACTAAGAGCACTATTATATTATTAAAGATACTCGCGATAATTTTTGCTTCGATTAATGATCCCAATTACAATCCCAAAAGCATTGTACTGTATTTACTGTCAGGAGTTAGAGCAAATCCACATTTAATTTTGATGCTCCTTGATGCTAGTATTTTCATATTTTTATAAGCAATTTTAAGTCACTTTCATTGTGACGATTTTAAAGATGACACGATCTACATGTTAAATACATTTACTAATACGGAAGAGGTATTGCATACCCATGCATTGCTATTGCTGCTAATGTACAGGATTGGTAATTATTTCCTCCCATTCAATATCGGAACAAAAGACACTGTTATCACTCTTGAATGATGCACAATTATCTGGAAGAAATATACCTTTAAATATTCACTGTAGCACAACGTATTACATAACGTATGAATTTACATAGATGTACTAGGAGTTATGTTGCACCCTGTGTGTACGTAATTCAGGATACGGAATACAAAGTGTGTGCAGATAGAGGGACATCGAATCTCGCAAAGGATCCTATTCTCCACAAGATGATTACTTTGTATTAAAGGCCATGCTATTATGTGGGTTTTCCTTGGCTATTACGTACTTCTATTCTGCTCACTTTCCCTCCCATTGTTTCCCGTCTGAAATCTCAAGAGCTCGATTAAAAACACAAAGAATTTTCTACAGCCCTTAGCTAACATCAGTCTAATGCTATAAGACAACATACTATAGATAATTCTGGAACTAAGTACGTCCCGTTGACTAGGAAAATGGTAGCAAAAGTGACACTGTCAAATGTTTCGAGGTGGTTTCCTTCTAATTCTATACAATCCACAATATCACCAGACCCCACACCTACCAAGATATGCAGTACAGCGTGCACCTTGCCATCAGTCCACTGTATGCAGTCTTCTACGTACTACCTAAGTACATACTTATTTAGTCGAACATTCCTATAAGAACATTTCTCTTTTAACGAAAACCTTGTGTATGTGCTGTTTCTTTAAGGGAACGACTTCGGTTGTAAGGGTGATACGCGTATAAGGACATAGTAAAACGAAGCGTAGTTACTTTATTGAAAACATTGTGGCATATTGTACAGAGCGTACGTAATGGGTCGACTCATTTCCTTCCCTTTAATGAATGCTTAACGATTAATATAACAATTTAACCATCAATAATTATGTGTTAAGCTATAGTGACTGCGTACTGTAAATCATTGCATCCGATACATACTCCATCACAGAATCCTAAAGAATATTTAGCCATTTACAAATATTAAAATAGTTTGAAAGTGTCATCAGCCATCTATTTTTAGTTTGTTGTCTCAACACAAACTTTTGTCTGAAATAACGTGACATGGATATATTATTTGAGTTCGTTGCGTTACATGCGCAGTACTTGAACAATTACTTCCAATAATTTCTGGGTTAATGACCAATTCTTAAACTTTTGTGCAGAATTGCACTCAAACTTCTGAAATTGAAAAAAATCCTCGCTATAATTTATAATTTAAAAATCAACAGAATGTTTCTGCGATGCAGATGCCCATTTCTCATTTTCATCAAAGTGTAAATATTAAAAAAATTACTGGACAGAAGAATGGTAAATTGTGATTAATAATCCATAAATATGATACCTAACCCTTGGCTGGAGTCTGCTAACGTAATATTTGCACGCTCCCTCCATACCAAATAAGCGAGAGTCAAAAACCTAAAGGACATTGCATTATAGACCCATCCAACAGACAGAATGGAGTCAACGAAGCTATCGAGTCACACTAGAGACCAAAAACGAAGCAATTCGATTATAGTAAAGATACTGCGAATCTCATGCATACTGCCTCTCTCTCGCCCGACAAGCCTTCATACAAGTACATGCCACACACAACAGATACACACTCGACTCATTTTATGTATTTCCTGATGCAGATACAGAAACAAATAACTGCTAAACTACCCATACCGACATATCTACATCCGTTACCTCTAAATCACCCCTAATATCACAATTTGTTGGGCCCAGACAAGACACATTCCTACTACGCAGACACGTTAGGCTCTCTATACAAAAATATAGACTCCGTGGACATATACACATAAGTTTATCTTCATAAAACTTAATAGTAAGTGAACCAAATCAGGCAGAGGAATCACGATTCACATAATATACGCACAGCAACGTGGCATTGGGAGACTACTGAGGGAATAGCGGAAAAGTATTATATTCGTGGTGCGTGGAATGGCGTGGAAGTTAGGTGGACAGCCTTTCCTTTGCCGCTTATCATTACTGCCGATCTCGGTTCCTGTTTCCAGATGAGACATAATATTATTATTATTACCTACTTCTCCATTGATTACCCGCTTTTCATATCTTAACTAGATCTACAGCAAATACATGAACAACCTACATTCCAGAGAAAAATACATTTTAAACATAATTAGGGCTTTCAAATACACAATCATAGGCTTTCGATGAATCCGTACAACTTATACACTTTATCAACAGAGTAGTTCGGTATCAAACAAAGCCCAATGTAACGTTAACACAATGAAATCTTGGTGAATTTTCCTGATGCGTGATAGCAACTGTATTCGGTAACCATATAAAGGTTCGGTATAAATGAGGACAAAGCAAATTGCCCATTCTTCCAAATCTAGTAGAGAGAATTGCAATCGCATGTAGCAAGTGCCACTTAAGATCATGATGGCTATTCTCAACCCAAAACTATTTTTTTAATCTGCATATTTTCGATTCTCTATAATTCGAAAAGAAAATTTTGTCAAGACATGGTTTTGACAAAATTACAATTTTACGATACGTACCAATTCATGAACAATTCCCCCATGTATTCAGGAAGGTGCCTACGTATTCCCCCGTTGTCCTTTCCATTTATTTCTCCGCTATAGCTTATTTGTCAGCAGGAGCACATTAAATAGGCTTAAGCACATTAAGAGGAACAGTGAATCTTCCGGAGATACCCTGTAATATCAATTTATAAATATAAATTTTGAGAATCCAGTTTTAATCTCAACACTTTTCATTGTGAGCTAAGTGCCTATATTATACTTGAGATCCCAAATGCCGTTGCCGACTCTATTAAACTACCAATAAGTCAATATGTATTATTATTATGTTTTAAATTGTATCAACCGATATTTAGTACTATTTCGAAGTGACATGAATTCTCATACATACATATTGAGAGCCCAACCATGGATATTGGAAATATGAAAAAATGTTCATAAAATGTTTAAATGAAGGTGAAAGTTAACAAAATTATTTAGAGTATTGGAATCAGAGTATCGAGCATGTCGTAAATGCCGTAAACGCCGAAATTAATTTTTGGACAGAATAAGCAGCTGTTTTTAATTGTGTTGATAATAAACTGCATTGTTCGACAATTCTCAGATTGTAATAATGTCATAGACACTATTACTTTACTAAACATAAACGATTTTAATGTAAACTTTTAGGGCTTAAAATTATTCAAATAAATACTAAAATACATACACATGCAGACATTATCTTAAAATTAAAAACTTGGTTAATATGTACCATCACTGTTTATTTTGGTAGTTTACGGCATTTAATAATTTACGACATGCCGACTTTATACTCTGATTGGAGTTTACTTTCCGGCTTTTAGTATCAATATCTAATGTCTACCTCGTAATAATTCAATCGGTACATAAGCTTTACTAGTAGCATTGCTGTTCTCAAAACAATTATTTTTTTAAGTCGCTTCAAGTTGCAATTTGGGTCGTTTTATTTCATGGTGAAAGTTTCATTGGTGTAATTAAGTTCGCCAATGCTTAAAAATTTGCGTCCATGGCCAGAAAATAATATTTGCCTTGGAAATGTTTCAGCAACTTAAAGTAAGATGATACTGGATTAACATGCGTTTGCATGGAGGACGAAAGAGTCAAATACTTTTGTAACCTTTTTAAGTAATTACCTAAGTATTAAGTAACTTGCTCAAGTGCGGCGAGAGAAAGTTCATTTTCACGTGCAAAATAATTAATTCACTCATGAATTTGTAAAACGTTTAGATTGTTAATGTAATTTAATCAAATGTTTTTCTGAAGGTACCTATACATATTTTTACATACAAATAGTTTATATAACAGGCATGTGTCGGTTAAATCTTTTACTCAAGTCCGCCATCAGGCAAGCAAAAACTGTTCACATAAATAGTTTCTTCATACAATTAAAATTGTATTACCACTGTCGTTGTGATAGATAAAGGAGAATGATAGAAGATCGTTTTATGTTTACGGTGTAAGTATGGCCAAAATGATGTAGGTAGCTAAATTAAGTTAGCAATCGTAACTCGTAGTCGCACCGATAGTCACGCCACGTATTTATATTACTGATACAAACACTTCCAAGAAGCATTGAGGAAACGAAATATCCTGTAGTTAAAATACATACTTTAGAAGATAGTTTACTCAGGTGGTCATAAATATATTGCAGCCCACTCATCCACTTTACTCGATTTTTTGATGTCTTTGTCGTTGGGAAGGAACATAATTCATTCACCGACATCACCGATCTTCTATTTTTATAGCTTGACGGGAGTCGACACACTCGATCCTTTTCTCTCTTTTCTATCTGCACAAGGATATTTTGGTGGCTTATCCCTACTTTACATGGTCTCTTCTACGTAGTATGTATTTATACCTATTGCTTGCATATGCAACAAAGACCAGACCATTGTATCTGTAGAATTGCGCTACATTTCTTTTGAGGAGGTAGAAGAAACGGCAACATACATAAAAGTGCCTAGCATCTGTAAGTTTCTGCGTCGTAAATCATAGGGCAACGTACAACTGTGTTCAGAACACACAATAAAAGTAGAGACGACAAAGAAAATGTATTCTTAAGAGTCACGAGAAATTGAAAAGAAGAGCTTACTTTTACATAGGTAAGCAATCTATTTATACTCAGGTATAACAGAGTTCTGCATTTATTCTCCACCTCTTCCCCTCTTCTATTCTACACAACCAGAGATGAATTCAATTGGTAAAGATGAAACTTTACTTTGGCTCACCTTTAGCATCTTAGAAAATAGGTAATCAGACCTGGCTTAAGTACAACAAATATATTTACACAAAGTGATACTTTCTAACTTTACAAACTGCAGTTGTACTTGTACACAATTCTGTGTCAGGTACACTTCACGATTTGGTTGGATTTTATTTATCCTCTCTGCTCGCTACACTTTATTTTTTATAACTCTTTATCATTTCGATCAATTTGTGCTTTGTAAGAATTTTTAACGGCACTTTTCCTACACATTATAAATATGTGATTCCAAAGGTTATTCTACATCCAGGATTTACTGTATACAGACGAATGTGCTGTTGATGAGTTCTCCGTATAGCGTCTAATAACATCATATATCATCATCATAAATATCTTCTATGATCCCTATTATAAAAAATGTTGGGTCGTTTTTTTTGAAGGTAGGTATCCAGTGTTTGACTAACCACTGTCTTGTGGCTATAATGGCAGTGGTTTAAATGACCTAGTGGCTGGCTAACATGTTTGTTGGCCAGTGACTTAAATGGCTAAAAATAAAAAATAACTCAAAATAAAGCAATTTTATCAAATTACTAGCGGCATCCTAGCACATGTGCTATGCTAGTATGTGTTGAATCTGTTGAAATATGTTAAACTTCCGCGCATGCCTGGTAACACCAATTTAGAATATAAACACTACGTATAAGTTCCTAGCGTCTGCGTACAAACTAATTTATTCCAAACAAATTCCCTTTGCTCCATTCCAAGCAAACTCTCTTACGAGTTTATCTATAGTAGTGATTGCTGTGAAATTGGTTTGTGAAAGTCGATCTAATTCTATTTTGGACCCATTAAAGCATTTTAAACTCAAAGGCAATTAGGGACTACTTTTTCAGGAGGAGTATTAACGTTGTGATAGGTTATTTTAGCCACTAGGCCATTTTATACCATTGTACAGCATTAAAGCCAGGTGGCTGGCTAAAATGTAAAAAGGCCGGCTAAAACAAAACACTGTAGGTATCCAAATGGTAAAACTTAATTCTTAAATTGTACTTTCATTCGACATTGAAAAATTTTAGGGAATGCCGTAAATTCCGTAAACTACTACCATGCCATTTACTTAGCTGCTAAAAAGGTTAGCTGTATTTGGTTAGTTTATGGCATTTAAGTCATGCCGTCCCCAAAAACAGTTTACGGCATGCCGACTTTATACGGTGGACTACAGGTAGTCCATCTGAAAATACCAAATTGGAATGACTTTCCCCTAATGATAAATACTGTAAGTCTCAAACAGGTCTTCTAAAAATATGGCAACATAAAAGTGCAGCCCTTCATTAGTGCACTATTATTTAGTCGCCAGTAAACTCGGCCACACAATATGCTTCCTTGTGATCCAAAACTGCTCTCACTGAAGGTCATTATTATATTGTTCCTGTCATCTATGTTTTATTGCGTCATCTTCTAACATTTTGTAGAAATAAAATCTGCTTAAACCCATTCTGCATTTTGTCATCGTCGGGTCTTCGTTCTCTCCTTTTTCTTCAATTGATTGCTCCACTCCCACTTCTTATCTTGTACTTTTATAATGGTAGACATCGTTGGAATTTACTCCAAATCAATCAAGTTGAGTTCTCCTCTGGAAAAGAAGAGACATATTTATATACTAGCCTACTCCGCATAAACATCACTTATTTTCCTCCTAACCGTGTCATGTAGGTACCTATTCATGGTTATATACTTACATTAGCAAAGTGGCAGAAAAGGATATTGTGTGCATACAATGCACAGGAAGCAATACACAACACAATGCAAACTTTTTCGTTTTCTGCTCACTCAATGCTATTCAGTGCAGTTTACAGCAGTCGACTGACACTTTAGACTTTTTCCAATCCTCCCTATACCATCATCATCATTCAATTTCTACTTACTCCACTCAATTCCTTCCTAGCACAAAAAATGTGGCACTACTTTACACCGAATCTGAATGTGCACGCAATAGATATAGGAGGAGCATTGAGTGAGGGAATTTAATGCAGCTCTACTTTCGATGTCTACGCAGCATGGTCTCCTTAAATCTGTAATTGACGGATTTATAGTTCTAAATAAATGGAAAAGTGAGTGGCTAATGCATCTTCACTTATCAGCAATGCAAAACATTTTCGATTTCCATGGTGTCATTATTAATAGCTTCGTATTAGCCTTATTATAAGGTGAGCATGCAAATTGTCTGTGAGGCTCTGTGATGTTTGCTGCGTACATATATTTTTATCTGCTTTGTTTATTCATCTCTTATACAGTTAATAGCCGTAATAGATATTTATATTTAGCACTAATATAATTTGCATTGTCAAGGCCACTGGCGAAGTCAATCTTACAAAGATTCAATAAAATTCTATTCTACTAGCCATAAGTGCAATCCCAATGATGGCGGTTGCATAAAAATTCATGCCAAGAATAAACTGACAATCGATTATCCGACTTGGATTTCCTAACTTTACCACGCGTGTTAGCTTTACGGGGTTGAACATCATCACATTGGAATTGAAATGCAAACCATCTCTAAAGTCGACGAGTATCAAAAAACTGAAAATAACCTTGCTGTATGCAAAACGCCAAGCTGTCTTTGATTCAATGAGCTAGTGAGTAATTCATCAGAAACATGCGTCAACTTAAATCTTAAGCTTAACAGCGCTAGCAACTGCAATGGTGCAATAAGCAGACACCGTACATTATGTATACAATTAATATCGTCTACTGGAGATAGTTCAAAAGTATAGCTTATCTCCACCCACTCTACTTATACTCCAGATATATATTGCAGCAGTGGGCCTTCCCAAATCCCTAGTCATCATTATATCCCAGTGAAATTGAACCATTATAATATCCACATTATCAAAACACAAGACTGAATCCAACCACTGCAGAATAAAGGACTGCTCTCCATTCTTTTTCTCCCTTACTTCCTCTAGACGCAGTAATCCAAGCTGCAGTATTGAGTATAGTCAACTGAATCAACGAGAACTCGGTTTTTATCCCACAGGTATTCTTACGGTATACGGAGAACTCATCAACATCACTTTCGTAAACATGACATTGTTTTTTCGTGAACAAAAATGGCGTAATCGTAAAATTCCAATATCAGTTTCGTAAACATTTGCACTAGGTGCCAAAAACATATACAAACTTCCCGTGCCAGTACACGAAGATGTTAAGCAGTTTAGGATACGTTCACTAGCAGTTGACTACAATGTCTGTGGAAGTTTGCGACACCTTCATTGTAATTTCCGATAATGCAAATTAGAGTTTACGAAACATTCAATGTAGTTTACGAGTACGCCATGTTTACGAATGTGCTGTTGATGAGTTCTCCCAGAACCATTCTTACAGGTACTCGGAGAAAGTGGCTTCAATCAAAAATACTGATTTCACGATTAATTATTTATAAAGTTGTCCCAAATAAATTTTTTTGAAAATGTCAGATTTTCAGTACTGTGAGGTAGAAATTTGATACTTAACTTTGAAACGCTCTCAAATAGTTAATATTTTCGTACAATGATTTATTTGCTATCTGTATATGAATGCTTTGATGGTGGATAAACTAAATCCCACTACTAATTTTGAATTTCT
>JABASH010000901.1:0-31779 GCA_019776445.1 Tomocerus maximus
AAGGCAACTCCCCCAGAACTATAATTCAAAGGCAACTCCTCCAGACCAGGGCCTTCAAAATGAACAAAATCATTATCACCCATATACAATGAAATACAATATGGAAACTGACAATAAACTACATTACATTACTACATTACATTACATTACAATCATGAAATGATATCATAATATGCTTCCGGTGTTTTATCACTTAAATAGTCACCATCTTGTTTGTCCTTGAGCATACTTTTAGCAAGACTCAATTAATAAAGTGTATCTTATGAAAGAGAATGTGATTGAAAATGAGTAACTTTCCGAAAAGTATTTTGACTTCATGTTCCCGTTTCATGGTCCTACAGGTTCAAATGATGAGAACTGTACATAGTAGCGAGTAATGAAGATGAATCAAGGTTTTAATAATTCAGAAGGTAAGGCTCATACCCTGACAACTTACCAGCTCGAAATTATGAGTATCATTTTATTAAATGCAAGAGAACTTAGAATGTTTTTAGCATTCTTCACCTTTTAAGACGTAGAATCATTGAAAAATGAAAACAAAACTATAAAACGGGAATTACTCTGTGTACGATAAAAATGAAGGTTTTATGTGTTTCAATAAAGTGGTTTCTTTAGTAGTAGGTTAGTAGTTTTCCACGCACGCATCACATTTTAGTTTTAATTTCCAATGTTGGACATTTGAATATTTAACTTCAATTTGCATGAGTTGGTTGTGTGGGAGGGAGAGATAGAGAAGCTTTTGTCGAAGCACATTTTCCTGGCCCTAAATAAGTCCATAAAGATGCGAGAAACGAACATGATCGCTAACAGATTCCGTTTTCTTCATGCCTGGAATCATAAGCATGTATTTTGCATAATTGCATAGTATCCTCGCTTACCAGTGCCTTGAATATTAAATGACAGCCATCTCCAGGAATGCATATTTTGATGACGTTTCCTCATTTCAGCTCTTGAATATAGTCAAGGTATTAGCAACGCATTTTATAGTAAAAAATATTCTAAAATGTAAAGGTGGATTAGATAATTCATGAAAAGATAAGCCATAACCTTATAATTAATTAGTTTGGCTACAACATTTCAGGGAAGTCATTATATCTTAGATTGTTAGACGTGATTTAGATTTAAACCCCAAAATAAGTCAGTAACGAATTTTGGCGTTTGTTCCTTGATATGTAGACAAACATGAATAATGTAACAGAAAATGACTCACTTTGAGCACTGTTTGTAGTTTTCCTGTTCCCCATGAGTGTGATCTATATAAACGAGATGAGATTAAGAACTGATCAAAGTACAAGTAAATACTGTGACAAATGGAACTGTAAATACCAACAAAATCGTCTCAATATAGATTCAAAAAGGATTTATTGTGTTTCAATTCTTGCAGCATAGTCATGGCATACGTTTGGCTATTTCTAAATATTGTTTTCATTATTCAAATTGCCATACCAGGACTTTCACAGCCAATATTGATAGTTCATAGCAAAAGTAGCAAAGCAACTAAAATTAGCGCAGTGAGCAGATCTCAAAATTATACCGAAAAGGATGAAATTGTCACTTTCGTGCATAATAATGTCAGTCAGTTCAATAGTGCCGCTAATTTGGGACCAACCGAATTAAAACTTGATGAAGATCAAGACACGTAAGCATTTTTTTTAACGCTAGCCCTCTAGGATCTTATGGGGAACAAATAAAATTATGATTGATAGAAGATGTACTTGCCTAAACTTTTAACTCTATATTATTGTTGTCTATTCAGGTGGTGGCCACCCCGGCCCAGGCCAAGAATAAGTAAAAGAGACAAAATTATCTTATCAGTTTTGTTTTTAATTATGTTTACTGTCCCTCTTTTATTGTGCATCATTGACTTCTATTGGATATTTTGCTGCTGTATTCGTCGATCTGGGTACGAACCACTGAGTTCAGAAGAATACATCAAATTGTAGACATCTTACCAGCTTATTCCATTTAATTACTAATCACCAGCAATTTCTATATTTTTGTCTTCAAAGGCAATTTCGTCAATTGACTTCCTGTGATTTAATTTTGCTGTTTTGTCGATTCTCTCATAACACAATCCATTATTGCTAGTCGCACATTTCGTATAAGCTAATAAAAATGAACTCACAGACACATCCATTATAACATTTGTTTACTATATGGTACAGTGTAACAGTGTTATCATTTATCAGTTTCACAATATTTTCAAAAATAGAATGGCAAGACGAGTTTTTGCATGGTCAGACACATAAATCAATATTATCTCTGTAGCGTACATCCTTCGTCAGTACTGATCCTATTTTTATTTTATGCATGCGCATGGACATCTGCAGTTTTCTATTCACTATTTAGTTTTGGAAACATATTTTCGTGTCACATCGTGCAGAGTACTAAATAATACTGCAATCGCATTAATCCATTCAAATTTACTGCAATTAGGAGGATGTTATCATAAAGACATTTTGGTGGCATCTATTTCGATTAGTTTTACTACATTCAGAGATATGAACTTTATGCGTTGCATTCATAACTAAATCAGCCTAGGGTAGTAATAATCTTATCATTAGATCCATATTATGCATATGGAGTAGCACACTCTCTGAAAGTTCGTATTGTCAGACGGAGAGTGCAGACCATGAAATGGTCGGCCGAAACAACTCTGAAGACAAATTCTAAAGTTATAGCTGAAACTCGCAATTTCTTGCTGTAACCCTTCAGTTATTTTCACTCGAGTGACTGTAGCCTCCTCTCGACCAACATCCACACAAGTGAAGTGCTGTCAAGATACTTAGTGTGCTTCGTTTTCAGACATTGTGGACGTATTTGGTGTTGGGATAATGTACACTCTTTCAAAGCTTCTCCTTTCTCAACCCATAAGCATAAATACTACTTTATCTCTGCGATAATATCTACTTTTCCATGTGCACTGTATGAGCTATAACTTCAATCGCTTCCTGTCTTCAAACCATTATTCGTACAAAACAAATTCTCTAACATGTTAATAATGTATGATTTTACTATCCAAAAGCAAGCAAATCATTTAGCTAGCATAACCGTAGGAATTCAACCATGATGATGAATGTCTCCTATAAGGAATAAGCAATCAACTTGTAATGCGTCTTAACAAAAACTTAGTGCATATTCTATTTGGCTTAATGCGTGTATGAATATTTGTACAATAATGCCCAATGCAATACAACACATTATGAATTTATTTAAGAACTATCTGTAGACAAGCATCTTAGCTGTTTAGAATATGACTGTGAGGGACGTGCCTTAAGTTAATTAAAATTCTCCAGCTTCAAAGAAGCTTCAAAACGTAATTGGGTGGATTATGTACCCTAATGATGCGTAATTATTATTATGACATGATTGATTCCTCTGATTTATTGACGAGTATCACATGTTACATCATACCATTCACAAAATTGTTATTTTTATTTACTTGATTGCAGCGCATTCGATGAAAGTGGATTACGATATTACACCATCCAAATTTCAATTGCATAAAAATTTTCTGTGAAAATGAATGAATGGGTCATTTCATTCACATCTACCACTCCCCTAAGTTATCCTTCAACTACGATGCAGCAAAAATGAAACGATATCACAGGTTTTCATAATTCTTGCAACCCACACTGGAATCACCAGGCTAAAACTACTTAAAAAAGCAAATATTTTATTGATAACTATTTTTATGAGGTTGATAGAAACAGTTTTTATAGTTCTTGTTACCAATACAAACTAGAACCAGGCGGCTGAAACTGCTTTTGTACTTATAGTAGTAAATATTGGCAGCTTTATGTTGCAACATTTAAAATCGGTATCCGGAGAACTCGTGTAGATTTATTTCGTATCTGGGTACGGAGATTTCGTATATGTAAATGGAGATATTTTATATGGGTACTGACATTTCGTATATGTAAGTTTAGGAAGGGAAATGCCCTTATTCAGCATTCAAACTATTCTTAACCTTCAGAGTCAGATATACAGATACATCACAAATTTCATACAAATGTACAATACCATCAATACATGGACGACTTCTCAGTTCAGTATCAAGATACGATAACTCCATTTGCATATATGAAATCTCAGTCCCCCCAGATACGAAATCATCTATACGAGTTCTCCGTGAACCATTAAAACCGTCAGTAGAAAAAGCAAACTTTCTGAACTTATCCATCGTAAACAATTGCATAATTGTTATTTATATTAATTATAAATTGATGAAACGTGTTTGTTGAAATAATAAGTTTTTTACGCAATATCCTTTCAGAAACGATGACTGTACATTAATATTACACAATGCAGTTATAGTTTAATATATGTCATGCATAAAGGTTATCATAAGCAGTCACAGAATACTTGTAATCACTTTCTGGCTGTACTTACCATAAAGCATAAATTAATTGTAGCGATTTAGCAGAGTTATTTAATCATTTCTGTATTATTAAGATCATGATAAAAGCGGTGGATGTTTTTCAACGACAGCTCATACGATTAACAAACATGAAAAATGCTTAGCTTTCAAGATTTTTGTATGTCAACAATATATGTCTATAATAAAGAGGCATTTATGTACAGTCGTTTGTATTTTGCTGAATAAGGGCTATGGAATATATCTTGACAGAAAGATAGTCCAACCCACCAACGGACTATTAACGGCAACTTTAACACAAACAAAGGCTTAGAGAAACAACACAACATCCGTAAAACTTTTGTTATCTTGCTATGGTCTCTTCTTTCCTGTCTAGACTAAACTGACTGGAAGTGTAAATAGAGAAAATTATTTTCTCTAGACCCTATCCAATCCATAGAATTGCGTATCATTCCCAATCTAGCTGTCAATACGTTACCTTCAGACCAAGAGCAACTTTATCGCTGGAGTATCTTACATGTACACATACACACTTGTACACCCTACTTGGATACATTTACAAGTTGATTGGGCGGAGAAGAGATTGATAGGATAGTTTACTATTGAATGCATAGACCTCAAGTAAACTGACAATAATATTGTGGTGGATAGTTTTTTAATTTTAATACGAGTACTCCAACTTGTATCCTTTGCAATGTAGTGCATTCACCCTTCGTCCTTCATAAGCTGCATTTTGTGCATATGAAAATTAAACAAAGTTATTAAATAAGTCGTATTTGCGACAGTCTCTCAGTTAACATTCCCAAATCTACATTACCAGTTTTACCTTACCTGGTCTTTGGTGTACAATCAAGTAAAATCATGCTTAAGTTGTTCAAAAGCGGCATTTTCGTCAATACAGTTGCAACTGTGCTATTCGTATGTGTATGTGAAATCACATCACGAGAGCTACATAAAGATAAATACATGGAAACATTTCACTACCGCCTTCATAAGTTGCTACAAAGTCAAAACATCACCGAATATGCTATAGTGGGCAAAATCAAAAGGTAAAATCATTTTTGTGCATTCTTATATTTTTATTCACTACGATACTAAATCCTAGTCTTGTATTACCCTTTACCCTTGGTTCAATAATTAAAAACATTTTCCCCAACAGAGAATGCGAAGGATGCGCCACTACCAAAATTTTCTGGAGTGGGACAATAGAAAACAGCAAAGTCCCGACTACAGATCAGGATGAAATTGGGGCTATCGTCTATAAATATATGTAAATACTAAGTAGCATATTATGCTAGCAACTACTGTAGTATAGATAAATGCAAAAATGAGACAACATTGACATGATTACATCGTATCTTAATAGCCCATAAAATACTTTATCAACTTATTGATTAAACTTATGTGGAAAAATTATTTAGTTTGGCTACTTCTCGTCCCTCTTCTTTGACGCATAATTCACCGAAGATGACTCATTCTGAAACGACTGATAAAAACAATGAAATTCTCATGCCTGCCCTTGTAACACAATCAGAACGCGAGGAGTTGTCATATTCAACGGAAGAGACACGCACTGAGAAAATTATTCCGACAGAGAAATTTCACTCTCCAACCGAACAACGTGAGAAATGTTACTTTTTTATGTGTTTCTCATTTTTGAATTCAATAGCTATGCTTATTGCTGCTATTTCTTGTAGCTCTTCCAGCCCCATTACATGACGTCCATTTTAATAAGGAACGATATCTACAGGCTGAAATATGTCCAAATGGGACGGAAAATCAGTAAGAATTTATACCTAGTACTTATACTTATACATGGTTATACTAAACATATGAAATCGCTTATATGGAATGTTATTTCTAACAAATAGGATGCAAAATGGAGGAACCTTAAAGTTTGAATATATGCTACTGTCCGCAGCGTTTTTGTACATAACGGTTGTAACTTTGGTTTACATGACAGTTTTTTGTAGCCGCCGAACAAAAGGATACCAAAGTGGCATTGGATCTGGATCTTTAAGGTAACGATGAGCAAATCATAAGTACAATACAATATGTTTCATTTGTATTGACAGTGTATTCCGCAATCATCAAGCTTCAATTAATGCTATTGAAGAAAGTTTACTAATTTAGTTTGTATTTCTTTTTGCAGTGGAAGCGGGTCAGATGTTGTGTAAGTAGAGAATATTTTGAAGATGGTATTATAATCATGTTTCAGAAATAGTATGCCTCCGGTGGTGAGAAATCGATGGAGATTTCTGATTTGTCCAGTTTATGTATTTTTGTAGAATGTTACTGTTGTAAATATATTTTTGAGATATGCCTTCATTGTTCCTTATATTCCTACTACTTCGCCAATGTATTCCAATCCAAAAATGTCTGTGTTAATTAGTTAGGTTTAACTCATATTATATTTTATTAGCATTGCTTTGTATCATCATTTGTTATCGTGATAGTTAAGTATGTCTATCATGTGAATTATGTATAACTTTATAGGTGAACTAAAAGCCAGTTTTGTTTGCATGTTTTAATATCTGTTATAATTAGAAATGATCTGAGCACCTGCATGTACTATTGTACTGGTAGATTGAGTTTTAGGAAATTGTATGGTATAGTATAGCAGTATAATTTTCCTTTGAGACCATCATTGTTCATTAGCATCATTAGGATTGATATTCTTGTATGTAGAAGATAGTTTCCTTTAAGTAATCAGTAATTGGTTTTGAAATGACTTGAAGTGGGTAATATTAGTAATTGGACTCTTAAATCTCGTGAAACTAATAAGGTAACAGATATAGCAGTTGAACGAGTGAATATGTAACGCAATACAATAAGCACTGCCTTATCTATATTAGTCAAGAACTTTGTATGAATATAAATCAAGGGATACTTGTCCAAGTTGTCTTCAGTGGTAATCCTGAATAATAAATTTTATTTTAAATGTACCTAGGTTGTTTCCAATATTATTGTGTTGTTATTCTTCTATTTTGTCTGTAGTTTTGTAGTTGAAGCTTGTTGGTATAATATTGGAATAAATCCATGGTCAGCTAAAATAATCCAAGCCTTAAAGGCTCTGTTTGTGTATGCATGTAAGGATAATAGTAAATCAAAATTGAAATCCATTTTCATGCTGGAAGTCAAAACATCTAAAATTTTGTTTTCAATCTCATTTGTAGCTGGTACTCGTGTTTTGTAAATGGCTTTAACACTAGTGGTGTATTATTTATCTGTCTGTACATATTTATTGCTATTTTATGGCTGAAATGAACAAGGAACTGTAGATGATGCTTCTGCGTCTTAATGTACAGCCAAAATTTCTTAAGAAGGATTATGTCTGCTACTGTAGACCATTTTTTGCTGGACAAATAGCTATTTGTTATCTGCATGAAGTAATAGTTGATATTGATAGACAAGTGCAAGTGCAGTCAGACGATATTATGCATGCTTAGAAAGGGTTCGTGTGATACGATTATATTTATACGTAAACAACGTTCTCAGAATTTTGAGACTATTATTACTCTGTGTACTGCAAATGAAATTTTGTTAATCGGTTGTGCAAAATAAAATCATTTGTTAACCTATATGTAAATTGGTTTTTCTGGAAAGCGAAATTTGTTGGTATTAGCCCATCCTGTCTTGAAGCATATTTTAAAATAAAGTGAATTATACTAATGTCATTAGTACCAGCATAAGTACCTCTTCCCTTCCTTGAGACCATCTACCGACAGGTATCACTTCTATAAATCTTTACATAGTAAAAAAATGTGCACATGGGATTACACATTAAAATCTTATTATAAGTGCCTTGTTGACATAACTTTTGTAGTATTGTCATAGCATATTACTATTGTGTTTGCATTGACACCCTCAGACACCCTATCCTATATATAATTGGGACACTTACAATATAGACAATATATTATTAGGTTTATAGAACGCTATACATAGAACGTTATATATAGCTACTTTTCATTTCCATAAAGCAGACAGTAAATTAATTATCTCCAATGAATACGAAAAGCAATCTTATTTCACTATAGATAATTTAAAACAAAAATTAATTCATATGTCTGAAGACAGTCGCTGTACAGATAAGTAGATGACATTTCGCATTCACTGTATAGAAGCGCTTAAAAGTGTTATCATGTTACTTAAGATTGTAGCTATTACGCGCCCATAGTAGGTACCTTGTTTATGCTGTCAATGCAATAATTGTTATCCAAGGATATGAACTTACTATACGTGACAAAAGAAGGAGTATGTTTCAATGAACTTGTTGACTACTGCTCTTGGTGACACTTATGTATATTATGGGTAAATATTTATTGCACTAATTCTCAATTATATTATATCTTATTGCTATTTTGATCTCTTTAAAAAGAAAAATGACGGGGACAACAAAATATTCCCAATCGTAAATGCTAACCTTTGACTTCTGCAATCATAATCAGTTCGTAAAGAAAAGCGTGGGAATGACTTTGGAGCTTAATCAAATTGGATTTGTAATTGTAAAGGACGTATCTTCGACGGTGTTACAATATGTAATCAGGTTCCACTGGGTTGATGACATTTTTGATAGTGAATCCCTATAATGAATCATTCTTCCCTAATGTATTTGATGATGTATTTGTAACTGTATATGAAAACGACCTTTAACAAAGCTGTATCAGAGTGATAAACAAAGAATACCTTGCATTAGTTTATTGACAAAAAAACCAAAATAGCCTATATGAAGCTAGCTTAATAATTGTGGTCTTCGATAGGGACATTACAAGTTCGATCATTTGGGTGATTGGTACTTATTATTAAGTGTCAATTCCAGTTATTGGTTTTGGTTTCAGATTGGAAATTGTCAGATAATTTAGTAGGCACAAAGGTTGTTGTTTGCCACTAGCTACATTCTAAATGTTTCAACACATAAGCTCATGTTTGCATAGGAAATAAATTAATGCTGAAAATAGAAATGCATTAAGCATGGACATTAAGGGGTCGGGATGATTACCAGATCAAACATGCTTAATGTGCAGTTCGTGAGGATTAAGAAAGTAAAGTCAAAGATAAGCTATACGTTTTGCCATCACCAGAAAAAATGGCTTTGTCATCACATGAGACATCTGAAACCGTCAACAATTATTATGGATTACAGACTGGAGTCTACGTCCACAAGGCATTTTGAATTACACAGCGTTAGTGAGATGCTAGCATTGTGATCTCGATATCTGCTCCTGAGTTATTATTATGTAGTAACTTTTAGTATGTCTAAGTGAACACATAATTCGCATCAGCGTTTGCCATTTGCACTAATTCACTCAGAATAGATTTAGCATCTGACTAGAAAGAACAATGTTTACTAGTATAACTAGTTCTTAACGAATCTTATAATTTCTGACCTACATGCTGAGGATCTCGCTACAAACCACAGAAATAAATATAATATCTCCCAGCAAAAATTGCATTAATAATTACAGAGACATGAGAAGGAGAACATAAAAATATTGGTTTCAAATTTCTGGAATTCCTATTTATTTGAATCCTGTGCCCCAGATTATTGTCCACTAACTACTGTATTACCAATAGCATATTTACATCAACTTCTAATGTAGTATATAACATTTGCATTTTAAGTAATATTGAGGCAAATAGCATAAGTGTTTAATTCTCTGAAACATAATGCCTAGATCCGTCAAATCCAAAACTAAGTTTAGAGTACTGATTATTCTCCTGATATTTTTCCTTATTGGCGGATACTATAAGTATACAGAACCACAAAGCTTACCCCAGCGTAACAAAACTCATCATAAGCACATCAAATCTAATAATCCACACATTGGACACCAAATGCATGATGGTCGTGTGAGGGCACGAAGACATGCGGGCAACAATAATCAGAGAGCTTCCATCCACAACTCAATGATCAGGTTAGATGTTTTGAGTTATAGCTGACTCTATTGACTCTACTTATTTAACTTTTTGAATCATTCTTGACGGGGTAAATATTTACTATGATTCATTTTACTAAACCACCCACATGCATCCAATCATCCAATCTGTTTTGCTAATATTTTAACAGCCATCTATATTGGATGCTGCACTTAATCGACTGAATTGCAGAGAATAAATGCGTATAAATCAGTATAAATAAATGTACAGGTTAGTCTTATAGATTTCTATTAGTAATACTAATGTTTTTATTTTAAACCTACACTGACAGTAGTTATTCATACTTTTGTGGAATGCATGGATTGAAAATATTTTTGCCAAAGATGGTGGTTTGGTATTATGTATAGCTATAAAGTTGTAATGACGCAATAGTAAATATTTACTTCGCAGTATCATACGTACTTACAGTACAAAATGGATTCACTGAATGCTTAAAAATGTAAATTGATATTTTTATTATCCTTTCCTTGTTCTACTAAAGAAATAATCATACATTTAGTCTTAACTTCAATGCTTAGATCCCCTCAATTTATTTATTGATTACATCACGTTTCATTAGTATCTTTTGTACCGAAAGTTTTGCTGAGTTAGTTACGACTTATTGTGACTGATATTTCAATGTTGCACTATTGAATTACATATCACATGTAGTTGTAATTAATTGTCTATGGGTATAATGACATACGAGAAGACTCTACGCATTCTTAAAGCGTTAGGTAGTACTGTTGTGATATAAAATACGTTAAGTAACATATGTATCTACAGAATTGCAATATTTCCCCACTTACTACATAAAATATACCAACACTACTACACTGCCACTACCTATAAGAACATTTTTCGGTGTCTGTATCAACAGTTGGCAACACGATTATTTTGCAGACACTTCCGCATCTTTGTAATTGCTTGCCTAACTTTAGTGAAGAAGCATGCCTTAAGTAATAATAGCATACCTATACGTACATTGAATAAGTCAATTAATTTGCCAACAACACTGAGCTACAGAATCAAGTGACATTTTATTGAACTGACGGTAGCCATTTTATTTTCCTGTAGGATAGCATCAAATTGCGTTGATAAGAATCATTCTAGTTTGTATTGCCACATCACATTCCATCTTCTACATCGAATAGCAAGTACAAAGACAAATCATTCAATTAGTCGTAGGACGAAATCCCAGTTTTTCTTAACAATATGTCAATTCTCAATGAATATCAACCCATAAGATTTTTCACGGGAGTTTTGCTGCTTACTTTCCTTGTATTAGCAGGTCTTATAATAGCCGACGATTTCATTGGAAAATCTTCTAGTTTGACAGGAAAGCAATCGACTGACAATGAGGAAGCAGCTGAACCTGCGGGGTCAATTGATAGCAGTAAATTTTCCAGGTAAAGTAAAAGCGATTTCTTATTAATATACAAAAAAAGTTGAATTTGTGGCAATGATTCCAAAGGCACTTTTAAAATTGTTACTTTAGCAAAACTGATGACTATAATTTTCCTGGAGAGACTGAAGTTTATGGCAGCGATGATACTTTACAAGTAAATTTTGTTAAAGCAACAAAACCTAGTCCGCGAGATCCTTTACTTGAAGACGCCCCTGCACCTCTGACCCCGACCCAACCTATTAGTCCGGATGACAGTTTTTACGACAACCAAATTGTCCAGAATAGTGAAAAGGGTAAAAATCTGCAGTTTCCACTGACATTTATGGCACCATATGGTAACTATCAATATCAGGAGAAGTTAATGCTTTGATCTTTGTGCATTCAGATGATGTGGCAGAGGATATTCCCGAAATTCAGATTGGAACGCGTAAACAATTACTGTATGGCTCAATGCAATTATTACAAAGTTTGACAAAGTTCCTCAATTTTAAAAACTTATCAAATCATTCAATCGATTTTTGTAGATGTTTGGATATGGCGATAGCTGGAGTGATTGTAGCTGGCTTTATAGTAATGTTTGTCAGTCTCCTGCATAGCTTGGTGGAATGGTTAATCGAGGGCCACGGAAAACCCAGTGTTATCAGCAATAAGTAAATCTTATTTTTATCTTGAACCATCTCTAAAATAACTTTTCTTCTGACCCTTGCTCGTATTTTTAATTCGTGTCTATTTCTTTCTCTTTCAGACCAAGAATTTTTCACATTCCCTTTCTAGCTAAGTTGGATCCCGAAACCAAATCAATGGTGTTCGACAAAATGCCTCAAATTCACAAAGTATAACATACAATGATGTAATCCTCCAATACCTAAATTGGTACTTGGATATTTATTGTGTGCATTGAAAAAAAGACAATAAATTATTGGAGTAAAATAAAAACGTCTGAATTCTGAAATAATCAGGATTTCCGCTTGGAATTTAGAAACAATTATTTCTTTGTTAGGTGATTGAAGGAACTACACTTAAGATAACCCTTCATCAAAGTTTATTTGGAAGAGTTTTGGGGAATCTTATTATGCATCGCAAATTGCAATAAATTATGATTTGAAAAAGGAAATAATATCTAAATCTCATCTTTATCTTTGTAAAGTGCTATTACCCAATAATTATTTATAGACTGGAGCATAGCTTAAATATCTGTACCAAATATTATTTCCCAACGATATCATTAAATTCTTCATTCTGTTGTTGTATTCAAGATACTCGAGAGCTGTTTTACCTTGCTATAATATAAAATGCATTTAATGCTACATAGCTATGGTTTTTTAAAGTTTCAGTGGAGGTACTAGACAGTCTCAACATTATTATGGGTATCAGTAGTGGCTCTATTTCGATTGAAGTTAGTTGATTATATAATTGCACTTAACAGTTTCATCCAAGACAATGAACCTTATTGACTTTAATATGGAGATTATGCAAATATTAATTAATGTCAAAACAAAAGAATCATTGCTAATTGGAGGAATCTGTGGTCATTTACAAGCTATTGTCATTTTCCGATTGACACAGTTTTGGCTGTGCTGAGTTTTCAGTATTTATGTGCATTCATTTAGCTTATGAATGGGAACCTTTGCGGCTCAATCGTCATTACCAATTTAGTAATTCTCAATTACGGAGGAAATAAAATTATAGACTATTTTCAGCAATTTGCAATTATAGACATAAATTATTTTCAGCAATTTGCAATGATTGCTAGCATTCCAAAATGTCTGATGTGTTAGCAAATTCAATTTCAAACTATTTAAGAATGATTATAGTTTGATTAAACATTCATTATATTTAGGTAGCAGTGGAAGAAGATATAATCTCAATGAAGCTATGAGGTTTAATGATGTGCCTAATAAGTGATAACCATAAAGCAGCTATAGAAATAAATCTGTAAGCACAATGTGGAATATAGAGAGTATTAATATGATAATATGAGCATTATTTATTCCAGAGTGGAAATACCCATACAAACAAAAAACAAAAAGCCTTGGTTGGCACTTTCATAAGTGTTATGACACACTACATATATTTTACGTACATAGTTATCGTAATACCTATGCTAGGTAAATCATTATTCATTAACAGCTTAATAGTGCTTGTGTTCACGTTATATTCACTTTTGCTAGTTTATTCCATACTACATTCATGTCTGAGTACCTGAAGTTATGTAATAATGGAGATTGTTCGTAGTGCATACTAAAAGTGAATGATGATTTTAGTGTCAATCTGTCTGGCATTTACAAGTGACATACCATAGCATCATTTCATCTCTAGCTCCCATTTTAATACGTGTCAGCTTGGTTTGTGTCGTTGTAGAGGATCAAAATTCTGTCTCATTATTGAAAATGATTTCTGAAATCTCTTGAAATCCACTTTGGGGAGTAAGGGAGTACAGTCGCTTCTTCTGTAAGTGTCCAATTGTAATAAATCCTACATTTATATTTAACAGTGATACATAAGATAATAATTTATATTATCACTATAAATTGAACACAAACGAAAGTGTCTCATCAGTCATCACTATCACCGTTGCTGAATTGTGCTTCTGGTGTTTGTTGTTTGAGAGCTGTGTTTGGAAGGACATTTCCGATAATGAAATAAACGAGTGCAAATATTACGGCTAAGAGCAGCCATCAGTCTAAACCCCAATTTACATAGTGGAGGTACTAATTATATTTCAATCGTACATGTTTGTGCAATCAAATAAATATTATTTAGATCAGTTACTAATTAGTAATAAGCAAATATACCTTTACAGATCTTACTGAATGTATCGTCTGCCTTTGTATTCATTTATTAGTAATAGTTTCATTGACTCCTTGAAAGGTCCTACATCAGCCCAGCCTAAAATATTATTCACTAAGCATAATATGGGGTTGTTTTGTCACACAGATATCGCAATCTTTCTTGTACAGAGTGTTGATGTTACAATTTTTATTTAAAAGGATATTTTGAGTACAAAATTTACATTTTAGGTAGAATTTGTGCAATGGGCATACAGAATACAGTAGAAGCTAAAAATGTTCAACAGATTGATTAAATAAACAAACAGATTCATGATTTTTTAGTATAAATGTTGGCAGCTTCAAGAGGAAGTAACAAACTAGAAAATTTCGTTTCAATGATGTGATGTGCATTATGTTTTATAGGGCCCAAGCCCATTGTTGTTCACTTTTTGCATGATGATAGTACCAACAGTACTCAAGTTAACTTTGGATGCTTATTGTCTAATGAGAATATGCGACTAGCTAGTAACAAGTGTAGTCCAGCCGATCCATTATTAACCACACTAAAAAACATTCCTATCTGCAGGGCTGCTGTGTATTTCAGTCAGATTGAACACATGAACTCGGGATACAGACACATGATACAAAAATATTAACCAAGCAAGTAAGTTATAACTTATATGGTCAACGGACCACATATTAATGCAGTCTGACTTTTGGCACTGGCCTTGGAAAGGTTACTTTTGGTAAAAATGACACTTTTTGCAGGGCATTTTTGAGTCAAAAGTGCAAGGAGGCTCGTCCAGTGTTTTAAGACAAATTTATATTATTCTATATCGACTATTCATCATATAATTTTTTGTTCCAATTAATAAATACTTGAGAATTTCGATCAGTACCTGAAGTATAGATATCGCCTCTGGATATGACATTTTATAGGTTCAGTAACATAGATACTAAGCACACAAATGTACAGTGCATACCTAAATACATAACATTACTTATCTGTAATGTATAAATTGTGTCAGCTCTATGATAAAATGCACTCAGTTTGGAGAATAGTAAGGAGCTATATCCTATATCAAATAGACTCATGATAATGAAATCAGTCTATGAAATACTCAACCGCAACCTATCAGAACTTTAACAGAACAGAACTTAGAGTGATTAATTTTAATTTTGCTTCATGAATACTCACAAATGTGAGATGACGGAGTTTATCTTCCGATAAGTACATAACATTGATAACTCTTGAGGTCCAAACAGAATCCATAGCAAGAACCCCTGATATTCATCGATAGACAACGCGGTATTCTGTGTCATAGCTATATTTATTCTAAATATATTAAACATAAAATATGAGAACAAGACGAAAGGGCAAATGAAAAATATCGATAAGGCTGTGTGACAATTAAGGTTGACCTATCCTAGGACCTAAGCCCTTTAATTTAGTTTTGAACTGAAACAGGTCGAGTGAAGAGATCCATGTTTNTGTTTATCTAGACTGCAATTACATGTAATCTAAATGTACAAAATGCACTGTATGTGTATGAAGAGTTAATATTTATATCAATTAAATATTTCAGTTCTTTTACTGATCCCCAAGGTATGCGACATCAAATTTGACTCTGAGAAAGGATGCGGATGGTGATAGAAACGACAACAGTCTCTTCTCCAATAAGTGTTTTGTGTCAAGACATCTAAAAGTTTGTAAAATTCAAACTGGAAATCTGGACGAAAATATCTTCTCTCGATAATTAATAGCTTTTTCGGAAAAGCACTAAAATTTGCCTTAAAAAATCTCATTACATAGTATCTGTAATAATGAGTTTAAAAGTCCAATGTGCAATCACGAGCTACGTTTTACACTCGCTAATTCTTCTAGCAATGCTCATCGTATTCATTAACGCCTCTGATGCAGAGCTACACGATGAAACTATTATTCCATTTCAAGACTTAAACAATGTTAGCAGCATTAATTCAACTTACCTGGAAAATACTAGGTAATACATTTAACCTTACCTGTCTAAATACTTCACAATGCATTCATTCAAATAATTTTCACAATGATATTGTGTACGTGTCTTTTCCAGTGACACTGTCGAGAACAACAGCACATCTAAAAATGGTATGTACGGATATCAGAAACATCCTTCGAAAATTGCAGCAGTTGTCGTTTACGGTGTAGCCGCATTTATAGGGATATTCGGAGTCCTCATCAAATACTTTGTGATGCAATATGAGCGAGCACAAGCCAAAGCCCAATTAGGTATGTTAAATACGGACATTACCATGTAACACAAGTCATTGAATCAGAAATATCACGTAAATGTGCATTGTACACGTATTTGCATATGTAATAAAAGTTAATACTTTTATCACAATGACGTGTTTTTCCTATTAGTATTGTTTATCAAGCTATTTCAAGCTTATTAGTTTTTATTTTTCACAAAACATGATTCTGCTTACGAGCAGTAATTTAAATTGTTATTTTCACTGTATTGCCTACTATATAGGTATAAGTACCACAGAATTTTACTACACATAGCAATTCCCATTCGATACTAACAAAACGTATTTGAGCTGAATAATTTTATACCACAAGTGACTATATAAATAGTATTAATTTGTAATGTTTTCATACATATTATTCTGTTCTGAACGTTTCGATGTCTTTTCTTTAGAATACCAGCAATTGCAAACGGTGAAAACGTATTAATGGTACAACTCAGTAGATCTCACAAAAAAGAGGTAAGTGTCCTCAGTTAAGTCGCATAAATAATGAGATAACATTTCCATAATAAAACAAATAAACAGTAAGAGCATGACATAATATGTCTGTGTACTGTGATTGAAATATAATACTTAGCTGAACGAATGTATAATATTCTCTACCACTTCAAGTGGATTTCAGATGAATTCATATCTTTCCAATTGAATAATCTAACACGCTTCGTTGTTCATTACTATTACCTTTGTTATTTTCAGATTGAATATGCAGACTGGCGTTTATTGATCTAACTACACTAGTACCTACACTTATGCTATGACTCTGAGACTCGAACAGACCACAGATGCAGATTTTCCTCAGCTACCATTGCAAACTAAACTTAAATTCAAGATTTTTATACATATTCTTCACTCTGTGTCGTTAAGCCAGAATATTTTTCAACGATAATGACAAAAGATTTTAAATCAGTTCATTTTAAGCTGTGACAGGAAATACAGGACAATGAATAAACATCACGTTATTTTCAACAATGAACAATGAAAGTACTTGTGAAGATTAATATTGCTTAATATTGCAGCGCAAGACTTAAGTTAAACCTGAAACATCAATCATAGACTGCAGCAGTTGATAATAACAATTTTGTAGGTATGAATAAATCTCATTAATCCACCATAGATTCAGATAATATTTAATTCAGTAGATTTTAGACCCTTTTTCTGGCATAAGATAATTATAACATTTACTTCCTTCGTGATTCAGATGACAATGGAGTTAAACTTTCTAAGCAGTTGCTGCCTTTTCTCCATAAAGTTTAATTGATTTAGCATAATTAGACAGAATCCCTCACTCCGTAATTCTGTGAGCAATCTCAAAACTAAGTATGAAGCTCAATTTCACACATTCACAACCCAATTCTAGTATCTCAGTGGAGTTAGATTGAAGTGTTCATTTCTATTTGGTTCCTTTAACAATCCATCTACATAATATAACTCTTTCCGCCAAGAAACTATACTTTAAGCATGCATTTAAAATGTATGTCACTGGATACTTAAAATGAAAAGATGATAGGAACAAGACAAACTCAACATTGAATGACTGCATCCCCTAAATTCTACGCTGAAATTTGAGTTTTCTCCCGAAAGATAGCATTGGCTCTCAGTAAATAATCCTTCCTCTTGCTGAAAATTGTTTCAGCTTTGTGCAGATTACAGAACCACAAATGTAGTTTGAGCACTTACTCTATTTTATGCAAAGTTCAATTGGGCTCTTGATATCCTTTGTACTTTACTCAATTTTGGCCATCACGTGAATGCATGTTACTGTTAATGGCCCTCTAGACTTGTCATGTCATGTTTGTTGCTAGAGTTCTATTGTAAATATTTGTAAATGTGCCCTTTTTAAGTTATTTCGTTCTGGTGTCTCTTTGTAGTGTGTATGCATAGTAGCTGGTGAAATCCAAAGTCAATAATGCAACTGTAATGTAGTTTGGAGGAGTCTGATCTGGTTATGCAGTAAAACATGACAAAGTAGAAACTTTTTCTTCTGAGATCTTTAGAAAATTGTTCCCCTTTCTCTAGAGAGTGAGAAAATTATAGTTTATTTCTGTAAGGGCCATATACCTTGGGTTATGAGAGAGGAAAGCTGTAGTATATTTTATTGGTTGACTCATCAGCATAATACAAGTACTTTGGTTTTTTATGTCCTGAGTCGGAGCAAACCAGTGATATTCTCATTCGCAGACCTACTTTTCTCCAGGGAGAGTCGTTCCAACTTCCAACTCCAAATTTACGATCTTATTATTATTTTTTTCTTTATTTCACTTTCAACTGCTTGCAGATTAGCATTTACAGTTTTCTTTCTTCTCTCTTAGGTACTCTTATTTCGCAAGAGTCGAAGTCCAATTCACAATCCTATTACAGACTGTACAAATGAAAACTTAAAATCAATGCTTTTCGGAATACTATATTCATCGTTCGCAAATATAAACACTAGATGCTACGCTGCTACCAAATTACTGTCCTGACTCGGATACTTATGCATCGACTATATATGTCACTCCATTGTTAGCGTAAATAAATAACAGAAATGTAGACACTTGTTCTTTACGCATGTTTTAACTTTTTGTAAACTTATCATGATGATGTAAATTAACTATAGACTGTCTAATATCTATGAGAGCATTTTAATGCCTACTACTGCCTCATTATTTCCGGTTTCTCTTCCAAGTGAGCAGATGAATTTATATCGACGGATTCCAAACAATTATGCAATCAGTGATATTATCCCTTGAAATTGCCTCAGGTACTCTAATCTGGCGGAAGTGAATAACCTAATATTATACAATGTAAATTTGAAGTGATATACAATGAGTCCATGTATTGCAAACAAGAAATCCTTTAGCCATGTGGCTTCTGGTATTTTTCTCTTGGTCTTGTTAATTTGTGGCTAATAAATAATAAAAATGGGACACTTTTACTACAGTTTCATACACTCACTAAGGCAGTTAGTAAACTTTAGTGACACTGAACTGTATATATGGCAGTCATGGCACATGCACCAGAATATCACCAAGTGGAGTATATTTTCATTTGTCCAAAGCTATAAGAGTGCAATGAGGGCAGGATGCTCATGTGGTTGTCCTACTCATAACGCAATAAAAGAAATACAATTTGTCTTTGTCAACATGACTGTAATGATACTTCTTATCTTTTCCTATTAGGGCTAGAGTTACTTTTTAATTTGCTCAGTCTACTTTCCTCACTCGGGTCCACAAAGACACAACCAAATGTACTCTCTGCAATGTTAATGCCCAAGGAAGAATATGTAATTGAATGTGCAGCTCGGAATACGGATTAGCTTATAGTTATAGCATCACGAATATGGAACTATCTTTCAGATGTTCTGAAAATACCAAGTTCATTCTTAGAACTAATTGAGCAATAGTCCGAAATTAATCATATTGTGGTCGCATGTATTATAATTGGTAATGAATAAAATTATATATTATACAAAAGTAGATGCCTTCGATATGATATAATGATTGTATTCATAGCATGGCTTCATCAACAATAAAAATTGTCGCTTGCAGAAGAATATTGACATTTCTTAGATGCCAACAGTTCGTCACGTAAATTCGGTTTTAACTGTTCACAGCGAGGAAGGATGATGAATGGAGAGGATTTTGAGATTTATATTCCAAGATCGTCTGCCATGAAATTATTAGATACATGATCACGTAGCACCTTATCCAATGACAGATGTGGGAGGAAATGTGTAGAAGGAACGTAGTCGACAGCGGCTAAAATCCCGAAATATTACTTTTCGGAAGCAGTTGATGCTGTAGGACATATTTTAAGGGAAATGGATTTGCAAGGAAGCTTTTGTGGCTCTCTTTCACTTGGCTCTAGCTTTTGTCTTGAGAATGCAGAACCACAAATATTTTTATGTACACCATAAGCTTATGTTGTGTAATGTTTGAAGTAATAATCCCTTTGCATTGCTTTACATTACATAGATGATGCAGTACGTTAGGAAAATATATGTATAGCCCAATACGATATAAGTTATTTCCGACATCCACTTTGTTTTGTAATGTCTGATAGGATGGCCGTCTTGGCTGTGCTAAGCAAGAGTGAGCCATTTGGTTGCATTACAGCATTCCCATTTTGACCACGCAAAAGCACATGAAAAATCTCTATACCAAGAAGAGTTGGTTGACGTGAGAGAAAAGCCATCAAAAAAGGAAAGTGGTCGAGACGAAATAACCAAAAGGGAGGAAAAGAAGTAGAAAGAACGAGATGAGCTCCTCCGGTGAAATGCTTTTGCTTCACTTGCTTTTGGTCACTCCAACGCTCTGATGCTAACGTCTTAAAAGATATCATGCCACGGTCATTACTATGACTATTCTTTCGTTCGACTGTCAGAAATTGCTAAATTTATGGATTTGCACTCGTGCCAAAATTTCCAGAGTAGGCTACATTACGACAACGCTAAGCTGAGACAACATTTGTACAAGTTATCTTTCCTACAGGATCTAGAAAACAATATAACACAAACTGCAGAAATATCATTTCTTGAAATCATCTTATTCGTGCTACTAGACAATAACAATTATTTTCGTATTCTTGCATTAAAAGTTACCCTTTAGCATATTACATGGTCATGACTAGGATTTTGATATTTACATCTACAAATCATACATTATTGCACTAATAAAAAATCATGGCACACACTGCAAGTCAGTTCAACATTCGGGCAAAGATACACGACCTTTGTACACAGTAGGGCTATATAGACTCAAAGTTGCAATGCCCATTAGAGAGACAGAATCATTATCTGCTTGGGAATGTAGTGCTGTTTTTAGTATTCTAATTATTTTTGAGGATCAATATTTAACTATTAAAAAATGAATTTTCTCATTATCTGAATGTTTGAGAGAAGGAAGAATGCAAAAGTTTTGCATAACATCATCAATTAGACGAAACATAAAGAGGAGTATGATGTGGGAGACAGAGGAAGATACTAGAAAGATAGTATTGTGTAAATGAACAATGGCTTTCTTCAGTTTTGGCTTGCATGAAATATAAAGGAGAGTTGTGTGTGTTCTTCCCTGTTATGTTCTCACCCATGGTGCCACAAAGGCAGACTTAACATCACCTCTGATTCCCTAAACATACGGAGACCAGACCAGACAGGCACAATTCAAGAGAATCCATTATTTCACTCGCTACTGCTACTTGAGTCGTGCCGTGAACGTAAGGCGAGCAGAAAGTGCTTTAATTTTTAATGAAACAATCCGAACCACTTCTCGTCTCCCTCCAACCTAGGGACAATGAACAATGTTAACTCATTTTGTTTCCTGACTTTTAAGTATATTACCCGTACACCAACAAACTAATTGCTATCTGAAAATCTACGAACCTATTAGGAATGTAGTACCAATGGCCACCATTCGCTATGTAGACATACACATACACCACCATGCTTAACTCTTCCCTCACTCTCGCAATAATCATTTCTTTTATTTGCTAATCCAATTAATCTATTTATACCCACATGTTCAAGTACAGCGTAAATAAACTGTCAGACGCAATAGGTCCTTGTTTGAGACACTCATTTAATATTCTGACGCTAACCCCAACCTACAGGTGAGATATGCACTATTTTAATTTGCACAGTTACAACTGACACAATCTAAACTGACCTCATTGAATAAGACATGACAAGCTATTCGGACTAGATAGGTAATTTGAGATGGAATTCCAATATTTAATTATTATAATGGAAACTGTCTATTTTCTTTCCATTTTGTGTGTGATGCATTTAATCTGTTGAGGACTCTATGCATATTAATATTATAGTTTCCAGCGTAATATAATTATGGCGAGAGACAAGGAACTTTCTTCGGTTTGAATGACAGTTTCTTTCACCTTTTGCAACATGGCATAGTCGTTTACTTGTCAAGTTGCAAGCCCATTACATAGAGAGCAGAAAACGAGAAAAAGAGGTTTTGTTGTGCTCAGTGAGCTAATAGGGAGTTGTATGATGCACATTGTTCATTATGCGTGTATTTTATCATTTATTTTATGAGGACAGCTGAAGTATATATCTTTATTTAAGTTTCATTTCTTCCGTATGACGGTATCTTGTCTGAGGCTGATTGTGAGTTAAGTTGCATGAAAAGTCAGACTTTCTTGGCGTCTTTGAGTCGGTTTCGTCAGTTCTTTGTCTGTCCCCCATTATATTGAGTCCTTAGGGTTAGTTTATGGTACTCAAGTAAAGCATAAGGACGAAAAGTCCTTTGTTTATTGGATCGTGACGAAACATAAACTCTGCTTTAAATAATAATGATTCTCCATGGTTTAAAGTGAGATACTGTCTGTTTGCTGTGTGCACTAAGCATAATGGATGGCGAATTTCAGTCTAATGAAATCCATATCAAAGAAATGTGGAGCCCATACAGTTGGTATCCCTATTGACGGAGTAACTATTTCCGTCGTATGGTTAATGATGAAAAGCATATTATTATATCATCCTAAGCTTTTAATGACGCAAGCATAATCCGCTTACATACCAATTCTACTTACGTAGTTCGGAATACATTTGCTGTAAGCCCTCAACATAAATGTGCTATTATCATAATGCTCATAGGTGGATAATACCCGCACTACCATTCAATCTGCCTATTTATCTGTACAATCCAAGTTAAATAACTGTGCACATGCGTCCCAGGAAATTTATTTCCCAATTTCACTGGTTTCCACCAATAAACCTTCCAAGGAATCTACTAAAGAGAAAATTAAATTATTTCGTAAATTATCTGAACAATCACACAACTTCTAAAACACTTTATAAACATGTAGAACCGTTTCAGGAATATAACCATTACTGAAGCGTTAGGCATCGTGATGCAAAGTAAAGTTACCATAATGTTAATATAATGAACTTTTATGTATACATAAAAGTTCATACTACCAAAGTATACTGTGGCAGTTCACGAAGTCTCAAAGCAGCATAAAAACGGCAAAGATACATCAATGTCAGTAGCACAATACACTCCTACCTTCAAGTAACGAGTTTTCCATTATACTTAAGAATGCCTCCAAATCGTCGTGCGATATTTTCAAACTATAAGATTTTTTCACTTAATTAAAGCTGGAAAGTCTAACAAAACGGCTATAGGGCATTTTTCTTCCAAGTAGAGAGAAACTGCATTGGCTGTTTTCAATTTCACATCCTTAATTTGGAATTTAGAAAAGTCATAAAAGTCCATTTGCCCAGAAACTTATTGATAGTAAAATACTGGCGTTTTGACTACAAACAAGTTTGGCAATTGCACATAATTTTTACATAACAGATTCATTTCATTTACGGATGTGCATAGGTATACTTGTTGGTACAATACAATTTGTGCAGAAATGTAGGTATGTATCGACAAGTTTTTGTAGACTGGAATTTAATCATGCGATACTGGATGCAGATATTTGTTCGGGTGAAGAATGGAGATAATCTGAATGAAGCCACTGAAATGCAGGCAATCCATTTCAGCCATGCATCCTTAACTATTGTAGGTTTGGCGTGTTGGAGTGGAGATGTACAAGTGCATTATATGTGATAAGAAGCAAGTGCATAGAGTATGTAGTGTATGTATGTATGTATGTAAGACGGCGATTTCCTGGAGAAAGTGGAGTAAGCTGAGAGTTTTCATTTCATTGTGCAGTGAATTTGAATAGGAGAAAGTGGAGTGGCTGTATAATAGGAGGTAAAGCATCTTCCCTCGCATACAGAGAGTGCGGTCTCTCGAATCTCTGTCCTGAAATCCTAATACTAATAAAATATTCCATTGTATTGATAAAACTCTTTGGTGAATGGCGAATGGTATTCAACGAGATTGAGGGAGCAGTTCTAGTCAACTTTGGTCTGCTTTGATGCTTGGCTATAATGGAGAAGAAAGTCCAAGATAAGGAATATAAATTTCCAAAGCTGGAGACATTATTGACGGAGGGAAAGGCAACTGCAGGAGTCCTCTTTCACTCCAGTCAGTCAGCATCGCTGGAGAGTTGAGACGAGACTCACTCCTTTACCTAAACTGATGTGATTTGGATTGGAAACGGCTTTCATTCTACTCAAAATCACCATGAGCTCTGCCTTAAATACGTTTATACATTCCTACATAGGATATCGATAGGTACCTGTATATAGAGTATGCAAGTATACATATACATAAACACTACACAGTTCTATGTAGTTAATATATATACACTTAGAGTTGTTATTGAACTCGTAAAAACACAATGAGTGTGCACATACTAGATATATTGAGCATTGATCTGAGTATTACTATTTTGTGTTACTTAGCAGTGAGTACAGACCTACACAGAGTATATTGTAGTACTTAGTTTAAGGTTAAGATTTAAGATGCTAAGTTAGACAGGTAGGCTGAGTAAGAACCATGTAGAACATTCCTCTGTCGTAACATTTATACTCAGTGACTCCCTGAATTGGTCGGAGAACATTTTAAAATACGAGAAAGAGAGAAAGCCAAAGCAAATATTTGTAACGCTATAGAGGATCTATCTCTGCTTAGGAGTTTCTGTAATATAGAGCCTAAGCATTCAGCTTTCGACAATGTAATCGCCTCTATAGTATTTTAGGTCGTTTATAGCAGAATGGCTGGGAAAACCTGGCTATTGCCTTGCTTTTAGTAGATTTGGAGTGCAGATCGGGAAAACATTTATAGTTCCTACTGTGCTCAAGAATGGAATAGATTAGATTGGATTCAATCCAATTCGAGTTAGTCGAGTGGATTTGTTGCAATAACCTATTTCCACTCCTTTGCACATTTGATTCACATATATTACATACCATCCATACCTACCTAATGCAAGTAACTAAACCAGGATCCGACTCTGCTCTTCTGTGGGAGGAGAAAGTCGGCAGCTACGTAATACCAATTCAAACCAAAGGTCGAATGCACTTTAAGGGGTAATTCCCTACATTATCAATTACGCATTATAATTTTGGTATTACTCACCATACAGATAGACTATTCGGGCATTTCAGAGTGTTCACTATTTACTTACCTATTTAGGAAAATTATTTTGTACCTCAAAATATATTGCTCAATAGTGGGCCTAGATGCAACCAGGGTAAAGGTAGACCCATGTAAAATGCGCGTACTAACCAGAAGACCAAAATAATGTGAAATTACAGAGCATACAGGCTGCGTCCAAGAATTAGGATAGATAGACTATTGTCCCTTCCCACCAATACTATTCTTCTTCCAGCCTATCTTCCTAGGATCTTCCTGATCTTTGAGCAAAGTTGTGAATTATATTGTTGTTAATAAAGTAGATTTTAATACATATTCAGATTATATGGTACCTTGTTTGTTAATTGCATTGAAATCAGACACAGTTTTAGGGTACTGTTAAATGTCAAAGTATGAACTTTCAGTACACAGTTTGACATTAAATATTTACTGTAGTGTGGTATGTAATGTCAAGCTGATGCAATCTCGAGGAAGAGCTCTTCAGAAAATTGATATGCAAAGAATGACAGAGTGTAGACGAGTGTCAAAAGTAGATTTTATTTCCCTTCGTATGCAAACATTAGACAGCATCCGATGCATGACAGCTTTCAGTTGAAGAACCAGTAAATAATAAATATACTACACATGCATATATCGCCATGCATATATCGACATAAAAATAACGTCAAAAGAACCTGCAGTAGCAATTCTACCATGAAGGATGCTAGAAGTTTACTCTTAAGCCACCTCAATGTCATCCAAGTCATCTAAATCTTGACTTACCATCTCCATATTGCATTTTCCTGCACCTGGCTGCCTCTTGTCTCAGAATCTGTCAGTTCTAAACCAATTATTTTCACTACAACAATACACGATGATTTCGAGTGTGCACTAGAGCCAGAACATAACATACACACATGTAGCCTTATAAAGCCTTGGCTTGGCTTTAAGCAGAAAAGAGTCATAAGTAATAAGTATTTAGGTCTCTCTAATTAAAATGGACTATCAAATTAGAAGCTGACATATGGATATGTAATTATAGTCGATTATAAACAACTTCACTCACACGGATGAAATTACAGTTATTTATTTCCATACTTTTAAACACAATGTAAAAATGTCATGTGTATTGGTGCAATTTATATTGGTTATTGCAGTAGAATACATAATACTTATTTAATATGCTTTACATAAGGAAACACAAAACGCGTACACACCAATTTTGCCACATATTTTGGCTGAAGCTCTATTGTAGATATCTCCAGAATATTTTACACAACTGTCCAATCCATGTGAAGGTATAGGCTTTTTGCACACCTAAACATAAGTAATTAAAATTTTCATTAAAGTATGCATTAGAGTATATGAAGTTAATGACACAAAATTTGATTACTCAAAGTTAATGATATATTTGCAAATTATAACCTCAGGAATGGGATGAGAGTTTACGGTTTCCATCTAGAATCAACAAAGATAGCTATTAAGTGACAATCATAGTATATATTACAGTTCATACTCCAGCCATTACAGCCTGAAAACATTCAATAACAGTACGTAGAAGGACAAGTAAATAAGTAGATTATGAAATTTTAACTTACGTTGGAACAGTCGCAAACACATACTCCAGAATTGTCACATCTGGGCTTCAAACCCTTTAAATTTCCACATGGTTCACGGCAATCATCATGATATTCACATAAATTGACCTCGTAGTACGTTTCTTCTTTTACCTCGGGAATTTCTTTGGCAGTCGAACTTAGCTAAGTCAAAAAGGCGAAATAAATTGTGAGAAAATTTTCTGCCAAAATGAATTTATAGATTTTTACACTTACCCCCATCTCGGTCTGGAAAACTGACAAGATGACAATAGCGGCTAAAATGTAGTTATACATTATGGAAGTCTTTACAGTTGCTTCTCATAAAGAATTGTAAACGAACTAGTAGCAGACAATGACAATTGAGTATGCAAGTGCTGAAAGGATATCTTGAAGGAATCTATTGGTGGTGGAGAATAGCCAAAAATGAAGCCAGTACTAAGTTGATCTGTAAATTATTGTAGCCTAAAGTAATAGTAAACCAAAACTACCCAAAGAAGTAAGAAATTCTTTCTTGAAAAGAAATATCCTGTCAGTATATTTTTAACTCTTTTTGAGAGATAAGCCAAACATAGTGCATAGTAATCTGGGAATACAGAATGAGTCATGTCGTGATTGAAATACTAGTATTGTTCTTTCAATCCGCATAATAAACGCACCATGAGTCATGATGTTCCCGGAACTAAGTAATAAGTCAATAGTACAAGACAATTTAGTAGATTTATGCAATAATAGTATAGTAGCTTATCGTCATCTTGTTTACTTCTGTGTAGTTACATGTCAACTTATTTTCTGATGCAAATGATAGTGACTCGGATTCTGACCTTAGCTTAGTAAAGATATCAGGACATCATTATAAAGACAAAAATAAAAACTTTATCAAATTGTTAGTCCACATAGCTTTAAATTATTTATAGATGGAAAAATGCCTTCCATTAGTATTTACTTATTTGCGGTCACCATCGATCAAATGTATACCAAATGTAAATGTGATAAAATGTACAATGATTGTCAATTAGATATGCTTATAAGCATAAAATACAATACCCCAAAAAATATTATACTACACACACTCACACACGTACAATGTTACGTTTACGAAGTACATAATAAGAACATGTGTGTACAAAGTACACAAACAGACATAATAATCTGAATGTAGATACCTAATACAATTACCAACAGAATGCAGATATGAACTACAGAGCATAGACAACCCTCCAGTTCTCCAGATCTATGACATTCACCTACCATATTCAATGATATCGTTCTATAAGGTCTTTTATATCTTCTGACCTTACTACCTTTCATGAGCCACTGCAGAAGCTTATCTGTGTCAGTAGATTAATGCTACAGCAAACCAAATCATATTAATTATTGTCACATATAGTATTTCAACCACTTCCAAGATTATGTCTCAGTCACGACAGAAGTGGGGAATCGGAAGTAACAAAGATATCTATAGTACGTATCTTACGAAATGTCGCAAACAATTCGGCGAATTATAACCACTTCAAAGGCTCCTGCCCCGATCGGCCCGTTTAGGTAATAATTACCAGTTTCATTTTCTCAACATAATTAGTGTTTAGACTTGGATCAATCTACATCAAAAAGCTCTACAGTAATGTAGGGACTGGAGATACATTCCGATTTTAACTAGATTTGATTGAGCAATAATCAGTTGAGTGCTTAGAGAATAAATTATTCCATAACCCAGCATTATACTATTTGTATATCTGATGTATTTTTTGTAATTACATTACAGCCAGGCCGTTTTGGTTGATAAAACTTTATACATGGCCGGTCAAATAGGGATGACCACCAATGGCGACGTAGTTGATGGAATAGAAGCCCAAACTAGACTTACGCTGGACAATATGGGTCATGTTCTCAAAGCTGCTGGAGCAACTTTCTCAAATTGTACGAGTTAATATTTACCAGTATTGACTAGACTAGATTTATATAACATTGAAGCTATTAACATAGGTATTCATTATGCGTTTATTTTAACAGTGGTGAAGGTGACTGTACTGTTGTCTGACATGTCTAACTTCGCTACAATGAATAAAATCTACAGTGAATGTAAGGCAATATTTTTTATCTTTCGTTGTTGTTGCTCCATGATATGAAATGTGACAGTAGAGTCAGAAGTCAAAATAGTAAATATATGAATTCACTTCGGTTAATATATTGATGGGATGGGACGATCATAGTACATAATGCATTTACAAGTGGGCTGCAAGGAACAGCTTATAGTCCTCTCAAATTCAACAACAGAAAGTTATTGCAAATAGCAATTCGGATATCATTGTTTATGTATCAAGTTTTGCATCAAATCAGTATGGTTTCATTGGGAATCACTATTTTCTTATTACTAAATCTTTTAGGACTTCAGATTATCTCTGTTTGCAATCATAATATTAAACTGCCTTCAAAGAACTAGTATATGTATACGAAGCATATGTTTACTTAGTATACGAAACTTATTTTTCTATTTCATATATGAAGCACCACGAGACTATGGCCGCTTATACGAGTTTCGTATATGGATATTTGCAATGTAATGTTAAAAACTAGATTATATCTAATGAACATGTATTGAATAGACTTTAAGGACAATTTTCCCGCAAGGGCTGCTTATCAAGTTGTCAGACTTCCAAAGGTATCTATATTTATATTATGTGCTTATGTTTCTTAGTAAAACTTGCCTAAATGGACTTGCTTTCGTCTTAGCTTATTTAGGCAAAGTACATGCTGGGTAAGTTTCTTGTGCATTTATTCTAATTTTGCATTGCTGAAAATCTTACAGGATGCCCTGATTGAAATAGAAGCTATTGCCATTGTGGGTGACATTCTGGAATCTAAACTCTAAAGACGTTAAAAATCAATTTGTATGTACTACGTACTATTTATTGTCACAATTACTATCAGATTTGTTAGACTGTGTTGTAGACTATATTTACCAATACGGCATATGCGATTATCACACGAATAAATCATTGAAAAATAAACGCAATTCTTCATTCTTGTTCTACTTAAGTTCTCATTAAAAAGCTACGCATCATATCGTACATGCTGTGTACATACCGTAGAAATGTAATGACATGTGTATACAAGACATAATATTTTAAATATCTTGGCCATAACTTTATTGATGAAATTTTCGTGCATGTTTATTGAATACATAAAAAACTCCACCGCTTCTCCATCTGAAGGTCTCTTATCACTTGTTGACCTTATAGTTACATTACAACAGGACTGGATTGAGCAGTATATATAAAAAGTCCATCCAAGATTGGAATTTAGATAGTCGGTATGAAACACAATATTACGAGATATCGCCAGCATAATTTGGACGAGTGGCTGTCTGGGCTTGCCTTAGTAGTATACAGAAGCAAATGTTCCTAACATAACTATGGATGAAAACAAACCTGAACGCACATGTTAATACAAATAACATCATACCCCTGCATACTGATTTACCATGACCGTACTACGTAATGTATAAGCCATTTATGCATTAACCAATGCTGTAACACACTGCTTAGATGATTTGACCTTGTAGACCTAGTAAAATGTTATGTATCATATGATTATCAAATGTTCAATGCCAGAGCCTAATGTAATGACGGCATTTTAAATCTACTAAGCTATTCACCACTACTAATTTATTTACTGAATTCAGTTTCAAAAACGTTGTTAACGATTTCTCTACCGCAGTAAGGTAAACTACATTTTCACTTACATCTTACACATTTACACAGAAATGCATTTTTGAGACAATAATATACATTTGTAGTATAAACTTGTAATATTTTAGATTTTAATATGAATTATTTATTACTTTCAGGAAACTGATAAAATGTCTGGCATCGTCCGTCGTATTGTGTTCACACCAAAAGCACCATCACCACTTGGCCCATATAGGTAACTATAACATGCAATCGTTTCATTATTGAAATAACTTAACTTGAAAACATTTCAGTAACCAAACAAAACAAAATTCGGTAACAAAACACTCAGATTATAGTGTTTGTCAACTACACTTAATTACAGACATAAATCATATAAACCAATTAGCTTATACTTGTTGAATCCATAAACTTTAAACTAAATTCTGTTTTGAAGTCAAGCGGTACTAGTGGACAAAACTTTATATCTCGCCGGCCAAATTGGTATAACTACTGGAGGAGAATTGGTTAATGGATTGGAGGCACAAACTCGACTTGCACTAGATAATATGGGACATGTCTTAAACGCTGTCGGATCCAATTTCTCAAATCGTATGCATTTTCCCACTTTCAATAAAGATATACTAGGGATGTTAGGTAATCAGAATGTCTCTCTGGAATAATGTTTCAATTTATAGTGGTGAAGGTGACGGTGTTGCTCTCAGATATGAATAATTTTGCTGCAATGAATAAGGTCTACAGTGAATGTAAGTAAA
>JABASH010000902.1:0-31773 GCA_019776445.1 Tomocerus maximus
CATCACGTCTGTCATCACGTCTGCAGAAAATATTGTTATTGTACTAAAACTCATTCCCCCCCTCTAAAATTTCTTATTCTTTATCACCATAAAAATGTTTTTACAGTAAAATAACTCACCTAAATCCACCAGATCCTCCCCACCTAGAAATGATAATCAATAAGTTATTGTTTGCACCACCAAAGTTCGAGGAGTAAAATAACAATTGGTGTTCAACAAAAAAATTAGACTTACGGAGTGCCGGAGTCCCTATCCCTACCAAGTCCTCTCTCACCGCGATCTCCGCCTCGTTCTCCTCGATCTCCTCCACGATCTCCACCTCGCTCTCCACGACTTCCACCTCCATCTCCAACCCGCTCACTTCCCCGATCACCACCTCGATCACTTCTCGGAGTGCGCCAAGACGAAGATTCGTCTCCCTGTAATATCAATAGCAATTGCTTAGTTTTGGATACCACTATTAAGACATATTTTCGGGACGGGTGCATTACCCCAGCTGGTCCTCGGTCTCTTCCGCCACCGCGTGGTCCATCACGACTAAATCCAGAGCGCTCTCTATCTCCGCCGTCGCGATCCCAGTTTCTTTCAGGACGGTCTCTTCCCCAATCCCGTTCCCGCTCTGGCGCTCTCTTACGCTCCGAGTCAGGCTCGAATTCCCGGTCACGGTCTGAGCGGCGTTCGAAGCCCCGATCTTCCCGATCAAATTCTCGGTGACCGCGTTCTCGTTCTTGTGGTCTCTCTTTGTCCCCATGCTCATAGGTACGACCGTATGCACTACGCGCAGCCGGTGCTGCAGCCGGGGGTCCTGGCGGGGTCTCCACATCATCCGGGATTTCTTTAGCTTTTCTTTGAGCCAATCGGGCGGGTACCCATGGAGTGGCGGCTCCCGCGGGTGTCCCAGTCGCTGCAGTTGCTGCACTAGGACGTTCCAAAGGAGCTGCAGAGGGTGTTGCTCTGGGGCTCGGTCGCCAAACGTCAGGCTCAGCAGGTCCCCGTTCCCGCCGTTCAGTGCGTTCCCGATCCCGGTCAGCTCTTTCCCGCTCCTCTATCTCACGTTCCTTGGCCATCTGTTTCTCCCGGGTGATTCTGTTCTTTTCGTCCAACTCTTTCGTGATCTTTTCTTGCTCGATTCTTTGACGTTCCTCCTCTTCCCGACGGATCTCCTCCGCCTTTCGGCGTTCCTCTTCCTCCTTCTCAGTCACATATTTATCACGTCGTTCCTTCTTCCGTCTCTCCTTCCGCTCTTCCAAACGCTCTGCCCTCTTTTCATCAAGTCGCTCTTTAAATTCTGCCAGCTTGGCCTCAAAAACGTGACGGCGGGATTGAAGCAAATTACTGAGAAAGGATTCTTTGTCTTCCTTCATTCTCTTCATACGATCTCGGTTCGCAACGGCAATTTTACGCTCCTCGATCAAATGAGTGATCCGCTCCTTTTCATGAGCTTCCCACTCTTTCTTCTCGAATTCCTTTTTATCCTTCATGAACTTGTCGATTACGGGGATTTCTTCGATGCGCTTTGCTCGCTCTATGTGATCAATACGTTTTTCTTGGGCTCTCATTCGAGCCATATGCTCTTTAGCTTCCTTAGCCATCTCCTCTTGCTGTCGTAACATAACTGTTTCAACGTCCAACTTGGCCAAATCATCTTCTTCTAATTTCTTTACTACTTTCTGGCCAAATGGCGTACTTGCAATCTGAGCCATTTTCTCTTTCAATCGACGCTTATGAATTTCTTCCTTTTCAATTTCCATTCGCTTTTTCTCCCTCTCCTCTCGCTCGGTATCTAGTCGTTTTTGTTCCATCATCATTTGCTGCTTCAACATTTGTTCATTTCGCCACTTTTCCTCATTTTCTTTATCCACAGCCGATCTTTCCAATTCTTCGCGACGCTCAGAGATTATCTTTTGGCGCTGAAGAATTTGTATATGGTTTGGCTTTTCAGTCAAGATGTAATGCTGGACAATTTTTGATCTTATGGTATCTTCGTCAGTCTGTAAAGTAATAGTTCAACAATTTTTACTATCTAGATTCCACCAATTTCATCAAAACAATTTATATCATAGAGATTATAAGTATTAGCAGGGAATAGAAACGTACAATGACGTGGGGAGGATTGATCATATCTATCGTTTCTTCGAGACAGTTCATGACATTTACTAATTGCAAACGAACAGCTTCAGACGGCATTGCTTGCAAGTGAGGGCCTTCTGGCAGATCTTCCCTGGAAGCTTCAGCTAGCGATGAGCCGAATTTCACACAGTCATTACGATGATCAATGTTTATTTGCATATCATTATATCGAACTGCATCTACCAACAGCTGCTCCAAGTGACTTTGAGTAGTAAATACGGTTAGCTTCAGCAAATGGGGATAATCTATGCTCTGGTACACCTACAACAAACAGAATTCATTAGAATACAAATTGAGAAAGTTATTTTTAGTTTAATTAAAAAGCCCAAAGTCTTTACTTCGACAGTAGAAAATACTTTTCAATCACCTGTGACACTTGCTTTATTAAACGAACTAAAGCCACATCTTGCAACGCTTCGACATACTGTTGCAAATATTCGTTATCTTCGACAGCAATGATATTTTTAATAGTTGTGTCTACTTCGGCGCAGAGACCTAAAGGATTAAACTGCGTTTCCAGCAACTCGTGGAGTTCCTGAAGAGGAGCAATGGCATTAGATAGCACTCCATATCGGGTTAAATCTCGAATCATCGAAGCTCTAGTTGGAGGTTGTGGAAGAAATAAAAGCGTAGCTAATTTTTGGGCTTTTTCGAGCATGCCCTTATCCGTCTCAACAAAGCGTTCAAATTCAGGATGAACCACAGGGAATGGTATGGCTAACGTCGCAAGAACAACTTGAGAAGCATTTCTAGAACAAACAAAACGTGCATGAGCCTTATTGTCAAAATTGACAAATCAAAACACAGTTTGGTAAATTATTTACTTTTGCAGTTCATCTTGAGAAACATTTTTCTTCATGTCTTTGCATAGCATGTAATATTTAAGGAGAGTGGCTGCGTGAAATAGTAGATTTCCAGCCTTCCAAAACACAAGAGAAAGCTTTTGGTAATAGTAAGCCATCATTCTCGTTTGAGACTTTTTAGATTGGTTCATAAGCAGATGTATATCTTCAATGGCCTTGTAGGCTTCTTGCCACAACTCCATGGTAATCGCGGAGTCCAACTGAGACAATCTAGTTTCCATATTCAGCTGCTGCGTCTCGGGCGAGGAAAAATCAATGCTATTCATCTGAGTACTTGCACGGTTGACTATATCATCAAAATGCTTCCGAAGACGTTCACATAACTTACGAAATTCTGTCTTGCGATTATAACTCAAACAAAACTTAAATGCCTGCAAAGCAAAAAAAAATCTTTTTGTATGCTGTTCCATTTAATTCAATGATGTTCATCTATTTATCAATGGACAAGGAAATAAATTATTTGTATAATCCATACCATTTGGGCAATATCGTGATATAAATTTTCCAGACGGGCGTTATTACGGAGCAGATCTAAACATTGGGTATAAGATTCCCATAAGAATTTCACCCAAGGAATCAATGCGGCTCTGTCACTTCTCTCCTGAGCCTGTTCTTCCGTGATAACACTGCAAGGGATAAAAAATACTTTTAAAATATCCATACTAATAATATTTAATTCTACTTTTGCAGGTAAAGGGACTTTGGTAGCAGCATTAGCAATTGATATTTTAGATTCATAAGATGACGAAACGAGGCTTAACAGGAAAAGAGTAAAATATTTCATTTTAACAGCGACGTTCTTTATTTTGCCATTCTGCTATTTATTTAGTACGTCATCGGTAAACAGTGTAGCTAGCACAAGTACACATTGAAACCACCTGATTTTTATTTTTACAATATTTTTTCACGTCTAACCAAAGTTGATACTTGATACTAATAGTATACGAGAGAAAACAAGCATCAAAGTGTAGGATACCAGTAGGAAAAGCTTTAATCAAATGCAAAAAAAGAGATTGGAGATAAACATCAAAACTGAATCTTTTATAAAAAATATAATTGGTACTGCACTGCTGCGCATCGCGTTCCAAAAATTCTAAAACTCCTTTAAATAACATCCTACATAATCACATACTTAAAAATAGAGGAACCAAAAATTATTCAAATTGGTACTGCAAAAAACTGAAATACTGCATATTTCTATTTAGTGTCAATTCTTTTGAGTATATTAAGCAAAATACTGATTTCCAAAAATTGAATATTAAGAACTCACTTAAGCAATGTCATCTCGGCCATAGATAAGTTATCTAAATCATCAACTTCGACAATAGCTTGTTGAGATTGTTCCAGCAAAACCTTATTCTTTAAATTGTCTCTAGCAGCTTCTGTTCGTTCTTCAGCCATTTTAATGAAACTACGGATAACTTTTTCCAACAATCCAACGTTAACCTGAAACACATTTTTAAATTAATAATTAATCAAGTCAACATGGCAAAATGACAACAAGATATTTGGATAAAATTCTAAAATGTTTATTTACAGATTGACACATGAGTCGATATTGATAAAGGCCTTCTTTAGCTGTATGAGGCTTTTTAAGTTCCACGCAGAGTTCCAAATATTTGAGCATAATTGGCTCAATAACTTTTTCGCTAAAAGCCCGATGTTTCTTTCCTTTGATGACATCGTAAAGTGTGTCCAACGCTCGAGTTGGCTTTCCCACTTCAATGAATTCTGCAAAATAAAGAAAATTTTAAATGGAGTGTAAACATTGGGTCTGTGGTGACATTTTTCTGGACTTTTAAAATATTTTCGGTGGCATCGAAAACATTGATTAGATTAGAATATATAAACTCTCTTAGTCTTGTATGTAGTAAATAATAACAATTCTTAATAATGATTTCATATTTTATTACTTTATATTCAACGGATAAAAAATAAAATTAGAAAACTGACACGGAGGAAAAATGTTGAATGTGAACCAAAATGTGCTAGGGCTACCTATTTAATTACTATCACATGCCCCACCACCAATTAAATGATAAATATAAAATGAGCCATATTGTGTTACCATTAGCTTTTTTCAGCGCGTTTTCGGGACGCTGATAGTATCTTGACATGTTTGCAATTTATCCAACCAACGATTTTTCTAAAAATTGACTTCTCTTCAGTTTTCCAACCGGTCAAATACCCGGCTCGTGTGACAATCGGGTTCTCAAGAGAGATAGAATGGTCACGCCGCACCAACCAACACCTGATGAGAACTTGCTCAAATGAACGAACTTCGCCGTTCGCCTATTACTAAAGTTGCACTTACAAGTTGGAAAACTTCAACTTACTAAAAGAACAGGCCTCCGAGCTGGAACGTAGACACCAGAAGTCGCACGGGAAAGCAACCGACGTTGTGTCTCCTAGAGCAATTGAAAGTTACTCTTGGACCAAAAGTTGTAGATACTGGTCATCATTGCATCGTCAATTCATACATTACTTACTCCCTGCATCCAACAGTGTCTGCGGATAGTAATTACCACAGTTTTTCAGTGTTAACTAACATTCCTAAGCATAGATAAGGATTTTTCAACCTCTGCCTTACTCCAACTCCAAACTCCTAAGGCTCGTATTTATGACAGTTGTTTTATGTCTTCATAAGATTTTGTCTTTGTCACGACGTCGATTTTCATGGTATTTTCGACGTCTTGAGTTAGCCTCAGAACTTAAGACGAGGTTCTAATACGGACTTACTGCTGTTAACAGGCTTAAATACCGTTCCCGAGTTTTAACAGATATAAATGTGTCTCCCGATTGTTCCAATAAGTATAACGGTTCCAAATTACTTTAAGAAGGTCGTTTTGCTCCCACCCACTAGTACTTTGCCATGAAGACTTAATGTAGAAAGAATTTCTATTTATTATTAATTATGTACTAAACCCACTAAGCATTACGGCGAGCCGAATGAAATTTTTCTAAGGCGGCAAAAATCGACCTCCCAAAGAAATAACTACCTCCAATTGATCCTAAATTGTTGGATAAAAAACTTCACTCTATCAAAAAATAAAAAATTCAGTCGGCCCAAATTCCAAAGTCTTGCCCAATTAAAATCAATTTAAGTCCCCAAAATTTATTTTATTAAAACATCTAACGCCGTCGGATACCTTCACATGTACTCTCTGGAATGTCTCCCTTCGTTATGCCAATTGATAGTCATCCCTAAGTCGGCTAAATCCTCGTGTCCTTTTCTGTCTGTTGTTCTTTCTGTCATGCTGCAGAATGAAAAAAATATGGAGTATACGGCAATGTATAAGAATTCCATTGACATCTTTCTTGCAGAACAGTGTAGGTGGCGGGGGCAATGCATCCCGCCAAATACAATCGTGGAAGGTGACGTAGCTGGCCATTTCAAGTAAACATATAATGAGACTATATACAGATTACGCAAGCGCCATACTAGTAATTTTCAAATATCAACAAATTAAAATGTAGAGCAAACGAGCAAAGAACAGGATCCAGAATCCAGACTCCAGACCAATAAATGACCAAACTGTCAATGTAAGTCAAAGTCATAAGTTTTAAAACGTGTCTACCAGAGACCTGTCACTAACTGTCGTATCATAAAAGTTATCAATGAAATAAAATAAAATTATTTTTGCCACTGAACTTTATGATTTACAACAGCACAAATTTTGGAATGTAAATGAACTTTATTATTAACTATTTTTAGATTTATGATATCGAAGTTAATACAATGGAACTTGAAGACCAATCATGTCACCCAAGGTCATGCCATGTCATAGGTAACTACATTTTTATATATCGGATTGCATGTATTTTAACATGGATCTGATAAAATTTGCAAGCTTAAAAATAATATTAATGTACAGAAAAGGATGAAAATGGAGATGTTATTTGGACGTGGAGCTATCCGGAATTGTCATACCAAGAGAGAGCTGTTTGTATCTTGAAATGTGATTTTGTGTACAAGTCTTCTATCAGTGCTCAAAACAGTAAAAGACAGTTTCGAATATTCCGTCTCAATAGGCAGTGGGCCTATATTAATCTCACAGAAGTATTCACGTCTGACAAACTTAAAAAAGTAAGACCAAAAAAGCAGAATGAAAATTTTAAAAAAAATATTTTACTGTAGAAACTAATTCTTTTGACTATTTAAATAGGTGAAACAAGTAGCGATATTAGTCACAGCTATGGATTTTAATCCTGAGAGATATGAAACTCTCTGCCGAATATTATCAAAGAGCTTTTGCAAATCAGGATATGCTTCAGTGATGTTACAATTATTCCTCTCTGTTTGTGTGACTGGCAAATGTTCCACACCCGAGAATGGAACATTTTATGCAAATGAGTTTGACACAATCAACCCTTACAAAAATCACAAACTAAAAGGTAAATCACAAATAATATTGGCAACGTCAACATCGTATTGTATAGCTTTGTAACGATTTATGATATTATACAGCCATTATCAATAAATTGGGATTGGAAACAATATTAATCTATTCTGCTCTGCTGTATAAAAAACGTATTGCTGTATATCACCACAATGTGGACAGCTTGGTCCAAGTAAGTAAAGTCAAAGTCTATGCTCTTTTATTTATTTTTGTATTGTAAAATGGGAATCATTATAAGGAGGGTAATATTTTTTCAGTTTGTGTTAAGTCTCCCTGCTTTCCTCGCAGAAAAAATTAAGTGGAGCGATATTTATCCATGGACAGATTTGATCGACGAAGAGCTTGAAATTTTTAAGGTTTATTTTATAAAATTGACTTTCGTTTATTAATTGGTGACAGATATATGATAATCTTATATTATTTTAGCATAATTTAATGTTAATTTACTAGCAGTAATATGTTTTATGATTCTAGCATAGCAAATTTCATGTGATTGGATGTATGGATGCAACAATTGCAAGTAGAACTGATTTGTATGACATCTTTATTAATGTACCTGCTGCAGAAATTACTGTTGCTCCCCACGCCAAAGGTAAATGATATTTTTTGAAATATTTTTAGTTATAAAACTTTATTATAAACGCGTAACTATATTATCAAAGCAGACATTGTATTAAAACAGTTTATGGCTATTACAATAACTTGTAAAGTTTAGGTAAAAATTTTATGCAGTGTGTAAATCAACACGTTCTTACATTGATTTTTTTTTTTTAATTTTAGAATTAATGACCATGACAAAAACACACAAAGAAATAGCGCTTTTCATGGTTCAGTTAGCTGAAAAGGAGAGTCTTTCCGAACGGGACGTAATGCAAGAAATTTTAAAGAAATCCAAAGAATTGAATGACTGATAGTCTACTTAACATTCTCACGTAATTTTCAGTTACCATCTTACAACTACAATTTCTGCGTAAGCTATGGGATTACGTACAATATTAGAAAGTAAATTAACTCTATTTGTAGAAAATCATGAGAGAGAAAATACTATACTAATACTTTTAAGACTATTCTATATTTTGAAGGGTCATTTATATTAGTATTAGGTTGTACAAATAAACAAACCTACCCGAAGATTAGATAATATATCGATACTCCCATTCACATGTAAACGAGTTTAATGACATGACACTATTTAAAAATATGTTACTTGTGAATCAATTCACATCTGTAGCAGTTTGCGGCCACTTTTCATCTAGTTAGAACGTCAATACTAACAGTAATACAGTAAAACGGTCAAATTAAAAAAAAAACAATTGACACAAACTGTATTTACATGACTACATTTTACTCCATGTATGTAGTAAGATAATATTATATTACTTTACTGCTTAAAAATAATAGCAATTGTCCATCTACTTAAAAATTATTAAATGTATTCGATTCGCACTAAAGAACAATAATTCAGTAGATCTTAAAAATTGCGTTGCAAACATAAAAATGCAGGAAAATACTTATACTTCAGCTGCATACATAATACCATTTCGTTTCATTTACTGGAAAGTCGTATAGTGTTTAGCTAGTTTTACCAAATCAATCGTACAAAGTTACTTCAAGGCGTGTCTATAAGTTTGACATGACATTTTTTTGCATTGCTTAATCCTATTAGTCTTATTGTTGACACGAATGATGTGTTAATTGACTAAACAATTTTTCCATAGAACTGGAGGTTCGGAATAAGAAGAGCGATCCACAATTTGGTTGTGTATTAAGCAGAAAAATGTCAAGATTATTTCAAATTCCAACAGTTCTTTGTCGTCTTCATTTTAGATTAGTGTCGATTGATTTAGTTTTTATGCTTATCAAAATTGACATTCCGTATTATTGCTAAGTGATACTACTATTCCATTTTCAAGTATACCAGTGTACTCTATTCAACTCGTAAATCATTAATTATTTCAGTATCTGCATTAAATTATAGTAATTAATTACTCCTATTAACGATACGATTGTATACTACAATGCTAACAACAGAATTAGATTCGCTTGTCGCCTTAATATTAAAAATTGGTGGTGACAATAAATTATAAAAACTGACTGCTTTGATTCGAGAGACGATGGATTTTTGTTTCTGTAGTTGTAAATGCATCATTATTAGTAGAGCATAATGGCACCGTTGCTTTTCTCCTCTTTCATCGGTTTGAGTGTTTTGTGACGATCGCGACGGGACTGGTGGGCTCCCAGGAATATCAGAACTACATTAAGAATATGAATTATTGTGGCCCCAACCACGAACCAGAAAGAATACCCGAGAACTGCAAATCCATCTGAATTCCAGTGATTCTCTCGATCTTCCAATGGCAGAATATTATGGCGAAGTTTAAGATGATACTGGATCCCCCATGTGGTTAGGGCTCCCAAATTACTCGCTACTATATTTAGAAAAACAAATTCCAAAAATCACTAATCGCAATAAATCTGCGTTTTACCAGAACTTTCTGTACTGTTTTAATAACAAATTAATCAAAATTCTTCAGGTTCAATAAAAAGCACTTACATGCGACGCAGTTCCAAATGTAAAGTCCAGGAATTCCTGTAATAGCTTCTACTGGAGTTGTAGCGGTATTTACCAAAGCAAATACCGCTGAAAACACTGCAAACAGAATGGCTAAACAAATACAGCCAATTGTTCCAATCCACAGACCGTAGCTCATGAAATTCCGATCTTTGTTCAAAATTTCAATCACTGAAAAATTAATTGAGTGGTCATTATTACATAAATCATACAAAAAAAGAATCATGACTCATTCCCTGGGAAGAACTACATCCCAAAATTCCTAAGAAATTTTTATTAACTTCTGGCATATTTTTTATAGCACAGTTATCTTTATTGATAATATGTACTACTTAAGGTCAGTGGAGCTGCAGGCTGCATTGTTATCTGATTTCCATATCATAAGTTGTTCCAGTCAGTTTGTGTTGGTATTCCTAGTATTCTGGTAAGAAACCATAATGGTATAGCCTAGTGGAACTTGAACTATATGCGATTATCAGAAAAGCATTCGGTGGATCGAAAGAAGCATTTAAGAAGAGAGATAACAGGAGAGTCGTAAATCTTTTTGTAGATGATGCAGCCTCAGTTGCAAAATAAGAGCCCCTTATCATTAACGACCCATGTAGTTTATCATAAAATTCTAGTTCTTTTATGCAGTAGGTTAGTTCTAATCTAAATTGCTGTGTATGAATATGCATAGTTAGTGCTACCACTTTTACTCTCATGAGATTTTTTAAATTCTAAATGTGTCATGCAATATATGGCTAACTAGTACTATTGTTGTGCTCGTATAATGTTCATGGCACTATATATAAAGTTAATGGGAAAGAAGGTAGCTACACTCATTTATCTGTATTATTCTGCTGTTAAGTTATTACGGTTTCCTTTCCTTTTCAATTAAATATATTTCTGTGTATACCCACGCATTACTCGATGCGACAACTTTCATTTATATAAATACATATATTAATACACTATCTCAGCATCTTATAGAGCGTGCTACAAGAACGTTACGATATAATTTTAATGTTGTCATTACAATCATAACAGTCAAAATACTATTCATTACTATGCTATTCAAACTACTCAAAATATTGACAATCTTATAATCACTAATTATAACTACATTTACTATTTCTCTGACTCAATTCCTTCTTTTAAAATAACGGTTGATTTACCATTGATATCTGTGGGTCTCCATCCATATCCTACATTGAGATTTTTCCTTCCGTAGAAAAGTCCGAAATGAATTCTTCCATCCGAAAAGTTTGGGTTAGTCGTTCTGTGAGCCCTGGCAACGATCCAATGTTGAGTGCTGAGAGCAGCTAAAAGTAATGCTAAAGCTGCACAACAAGTTAAGAAGCTCACAAACGTCATGCCACGACGGAATGCCAGACCACTCATCTTGGAGCCAGCTCAGTGTCTCAGGTCATTGGTCAGCAAATTTAATCCACTTCACTAAACAACACACACAGAACCCCGAATCTTGCGGAGTCTACCACATTCACTCGGATATTCTCCAGCAACACTTTTCATGCACTCAGATTTCGAGAAAACACTTGAAAAATGAATAATTTCGACAAAATCCTCGTCCTAGTCCAATGCAATGGCTGATGACTCTTGCTTGGCTTACGATTAGGACTACACTAGTTGGTCCTACTATAGTGTCGTGCAGAGCGAAAGACAACAGGAGGAGGACAGGGCAGGATGTACATTCTCACTTATTTCTAATACCATTCTACTAGACTTATAACCTACCCTGTCTACATGCCTGACTTACCTGGTGCAGCTCTATAGCCGACCCTCTCTCCAACCTGAGCCTACCTACCTGTGTGGAGCAATCAACATATAAAGCAGAGACCATAGAAGTAAGGGGTGCATTTTCTAGGCAGAAAGGGTGCAACATTTCTACTGAATTGACTCTACTGATGATGTCTCAGCCTCGTATATACATATATTGGAATATCTTGCACATAGATCTTTGGTCTCTGCCCTTTTTTCCTCCACCAACAAATCATACATGAATGTATTCCCTGTATGTACATAAACATGCTGCAATCTCACGTAGATATGTATCTGTGTATTATTTCTATATAGATATACCTTCGTTCTACCTACTACTTAGTCCCAATCACCTCAATGCTGGTTACACCAGGTAAACTCAATAAAATTCAACTTCTACTACAACTCAACTCAACCCCACCATCCCAGGCAGTCAAAGCTCGACTTTAAAATTATCAAGAAACCATAGTAAAACGAAATACAGGATATGCTACTAAGGGACGAATTATTCTTCTACTTCTATATGTCAGGCATTACACCTGCATTTTTCTATGGCTATTTATTCTACGATAAACCACACTGCATACTTTACTACTGTTCTTAATGCGAAACGATACATACATACTTATTTTATAAGCCTACGCAGATATCCTAGAGAACAATCAAAACCACATCTAAAGTTTATGCAGGTGCCTAAGATGCAATGGTGAGGGTTCGTTTCAGGTTACCATCTAACAATAAAAAATATGTTATACCTTCCTTTGCATTCCAAATCCGCATTTTGGCATGTGTGCGAAAATTTTCTCCATCACAATAGTTCCTGCCTAGGTAATCATAAGGTGAACTCAAACTTAAATGGACTATTCATATTATAACCTCATGCTTTTCTGCTTCTTTCAAGTTCCTTGTTTATTGCCTTGTTATATTCAAATTTATAACTATATGAACCTACACACACTTAGGCATTTTAAACCCAAGCAAATGCATCTATCCCATTTCACGATTTTTAGAAAAACATATTTTCCGAAAATATTTGATGCTACAATTTTTACTGCAACTTTTACATTTATTTAAGGTGCACTGTCTCTTTCACATTCCGAATTTCCGAGCCTTATTATGAGTTTACGAATAGTTTTTTTTAACCTAACCTTGACCATGTATTATTTCCTCGGAAAGCTTTGTCTTCCCCAGTTCCGGTGAACAACACGAGTTATTAATTTGACGATTCTACACAAGATACAATGTGCAATGCAATTGGCATTCTTTCTATTGTGACGTTGGGAATGTTGGGATGTGAATGTGAATGATGTGATTCATAATTACTGAGTTATCTTTTACCTGTCTTTACATATACCGACACCGAACATACAGTATGGGGCGTAAGTATTCATAATATGACTTTACATATAAATAAATAAATGAGATTTCCTCTTTTGAACCCTATCCTCAATGCACAACTTATTTACCCAGCGTCTTTTATTTACGTCCAAAATGGAACTGTTCGACAAATTTACATTTCCTGAATTTCCAAATTGAGGTTTGTTAATGGTCTTAAGAATAATTCTCATTTTGTGTGATGAGGCAAGTTGATGATTCTGTGATGTAAACCCACAGAATTGCCGGTACTGGCCACAGACGGAGTCACATTCACATTGGAAGACTTCCTCCTAAAGCCATGGCTGAATGACAATTTCCTCCGTTGGGACCGACGGCGAGGTACTGTGCAAATGTGCAATGGCCGGTTAGAACTCCAGATTTCACTCCTCCGCTTGATTTCTTTGTGGGCTACAAGTTATTACCTCAAATGAGGATTAGTGTTGTTTTGTTTGTGGAATTTTGGTTTCCAATGAAGAAATCTAATTTACATGTTACAGTTCTATGAAAACTTTTTGTGGCACACACTGTAGATATACTTCAGACGAAATACAGGAAAGCAGATTAATGTTTAAGTGACATAAAAGAATAACATGGGATATGTGTCTTCGCACCTCATACTAATTGGAAGACAGGTAGTTAAATAGCTATATTTGGATAACAAACAATTAAATGATGTTGTTTAAATTATATTTGCAAAACTGAAATGGTTTGGGATAAGCTCATCTTTAATCATCACTTAGTCTTAACAAAGTCAGCATATTATTGTAGTTCTCAGTCAATGTCAGAAATGAAAAGATAACGTATTAAATGGAGACAATAAGTACCTGTACACAAACATTTGTGTATGTGGACGCTATCCATGTAGAAGGCTATCGAGCTGAATGAAAAAAATTGTAAGTACTCCTTCTAGCTGCACAAACATCTCCAAATTGCAAAGTGGCTGCAATAGAATGTTGAGAAAATGAATATTGTTGTGGGAGATTTTTGCTAATCGTGATGGCCTGACCTGTAGTGCTCCACACGAACACACGCGTTCAACCACCGTAATAATTATAAAGACGTAGGCCGGTATGGCACACTATCTCTGTATTTATCTATCGACTCGTCGAATGTCATCCTTTCTCAAGTTTATTATCAAAATAAACTTGCTTTTACTCTCTGGCTAGCCTGTTAGTATGTACCCATGCCCTATCTGTTGTACAAGACATGTTTATGTGCCCATGAATACCTCATCGGTGCATACTCATATTTTGAGTAGGTAGACCATTATTCTCACAAGAATTCATTTGCCTTGTAATTCCTAATCTCTAAGACAAAACCAAAGATCATAATCTCACCATAGGTAAAACTAGAAGAGCTACTTTCTAAGACCATAGTAATATCACAATTCCATATGCATTAATTTCAACCCCCAATTTATAAGCAGCCAAGAATAATTATACTTTCAAACTATAAGAAATCCAATCTAAAACGACGTGTAACTTGTAAGGACTATTATCTTATGTTTAAGTGGAAGTGAGTAATGAATAAATTAAGCAAACAACGGATGCAAAGAGTGCAAAGTGCAAAACCAAATTAATGTCATTGCATATACATTAATGCTATTTGATTTAGGTAGAATAAATATTCACTGCGGTGATTCATCACGATTTCCTCTTCCACTCAATTCAATATCTCCTTTACCCTCAAGATACAATAAAAATAAAAACAGTACACATGGATTTTCAGTTGTATATACTAGAGTCTAGTAACTAGACGCTTATAGAATTATGTTGCATGATTTCTATTTATATACAAATCGAAATTGCATAAAACATTGAAAATGTGTTATCGCAGGCTCGACTGAACATAAGATTTAGATGATCACTCCAAATAATTGCCTTCATTTACCTTTAGGGCACGGAGAAAACAAATCGTTAGCACTCCGATGTTTATATATGAATTCTAATGACTCACACTTTTGGGTTTTTATAAACATTTTCAATAGAAATGTAAAGACGTGTAGTGAGAAAAGAGTTTTTGTTGGATTTTATTGCCAAGATCTATCAATCCTTCAAGAGAATAAAATAATAATAATGGCACTTACATTTTATGTATACGTACTAGTAATTGAATAACGTTTCGCGAAATCATTCTTATCTCCATGACGTACATACATTTTGTTGAGCAAAGATATCGATATGTACATAGGTATGTATCTGATGCATCTTAAAAATTAAAGGAGACTGACGTTTTTGGAATAACATACAATATCATAACATGTCTATACATTTCCCTTTGAGCGCATTGTTACAAAATTATAACAAAGGATTTCAAAGCATTAAACGCTAAATACTTTGCAAAACTACAAATTGGTAGCAGAAAAGATTTTTATATCTATTTTGGCACTCTATAAAGAGTTGTGTATGATTAAAAATGCTTACAGGCTGAATTACACAAGTACAAGCAGTTAGATTACAATTGAGGATAATTGAAGAGAAACAAGTCTCATGAAATAAAAATAAAACAAGAAAAAATTATCATTGTGTGAACCTCTCTCTCTCTCTAACACACTTTGTATGTATGTACCTTACTTATATGCATGTTCTAAATAGTGCAAAATCAAAACAGTACAGAACTACTGTCTTTTTGCATATTATTATTCTCTCCTATGCTCATAGGCACAAGCGCAAGTAATGTGATCCAGTTAAATTGTCATATTGCAAAGAGCATTTTTGTCAAAATTCCTTTTTTCTGTTATTTCTGCTATAGTTTTATTATCATGCAAATGAAAATCAACACTATAAGCTCTCAAATCAAATATCAATTCGACTGTAAAGGGAAGGGACTCGAATATGTACTGAATGTAATTGGAAAAAAATTCTTGCTCATAACAAACGTGTAAATGTACACATTGTTTGCGTTGCGAGTACCTACCACATTATAATAACAATACCTACGTGCATCCATAACACTTTTTGGTAAAAATTAAATACACACACCTTGGAGAGCTGCCTGTTCTATCTCTGATGACCATCTCAAGTAATGTTCAGGTAATGACGACACTACTAGTTACATGCAAATATTTTGAATGACCTTAGGCGACTGATGAATTTAGACATTAATTATATTGATATCCCGGGTAGATACCGGGGATATAAACAAAATTAATGTCTATATAAATTGAGAACTTTACATATTATCAGACTGTGTATATTTTGACCCTAGACAAGGTCCGTGGATAATGTGTAGATACCAGCCGTAACTTGTATTGTAACGGTACAAAGTACAAATACGTTCACATAGGTATGAACTGTTACATTTATATATAACTTGAAAGGAAAAATTGTATGGTTTTTCCAAAGGTAACTTCTTAAGCAAACATACTTAATTATGAGGAAGTAAGCTGGGTACTTATAGCTTGTTCATTTAATAAATGAACGGAAAAATTCGGTGACCTCGACTTTACATGCAGAAAGGGGGAAAATTGAGACGCCGGAAATATTATTTGAAATATTTATTTTAAGGTAGGTATTTATTAATTCTTTAGATATTTCAATTAATAGGTCTCACAAAATCATTAGTTTTTAGACTGAAATTCTTTAATTTTCTGGATATTGAAATAACTCAATATATGCCCGAAAAACTTTAGTTCATCAGGTTTATCATGTTGAACCTAAAACATAGCATCCACTATGACTTAAATTCTTCAGTCGTAACTTCTTGAAACCCGGGTGCTATAAATTATGCCCAACAGCAAGAAGGAAATGTTTACAAATGGATAAATAAGATTACACATAGTTACGTATAAATTACATTCAGTATGAATGAAATTTGTTGGTAGCGTACCTACCATTTACCATAATATTATTACAATATGTAAGACCAAAATTGCAAAACTCATTTAGAAACCGTTGCAATATTTTAAAGCAAATATGATTATGTCAATTTAAAAGGATTATTGAGTTTCAAATGTAAAGTAATAATGCCTGCCCTGACAACACTCTATTAAGACAAAGGACATGCAAATACGAGTCATGTCAGCGTAGCTCTTTAACACAGTTGGCATTTGAATGACTGTGAAACTTCATTATTGCTTCGCTTGGCTTGTTGGCTGCATTACTAATTTGCATATGCTCGTCTTTTTATCCGTATATGCACGTTAAAATAGCGAGTATCAAAGTGTTAAATGTAAACCTCCGCTATGCTTATATATAAAATAATATGCAAGGAAGGCGTGTAAGCTGGTGTCCATTATATTTCTTCATGTCATTACATTACTGCGCTTTTACTTGCAGTTTGACCAAGTCTCAACATTCGTTTAGTGCATGTGTATACACTTTCATTCATTAAATATGCCTGAGTGACTGAGGATACAACAATCTGTTGCTGCTCTACTAAAAACGCTCTTGTGTCTAGTCTGAGTCCAAGTAGTGTCATGTCATGTATGCTATGTAACGATAACTACATTTTGTTTCACTATGTACCACAACGTATGACCCCGTTACTTTCACTAAAAATCTAGTAGACGCTCAGCTCGATATGACAAGACTTATCTTATTATTTTATGCATTCATCCTACTTGCTTCCCATGTCTTATTTCTAACAATCTTCAAATTATATCCTAACACATTAAGCTCCTTTCGCCAAGTCCTGCCATTTTTTCGTTGCAGCAAACCTTCTTTCATTTTCTCCGAAAGATGCTAATTGGGGTCTACGCTTTTGGCTATTAAAAAAATTTTATTATTTTTTAGTGCTATTGCTTTTAATTTTCTAATTTGTATACCATTTTAGATTGCCAAATTATCCAGGTCATTTACTGCAATGCAGAAGTAAATTCCTTTGATGTTCATGTCTTTATATGCACCGCATTTAATTGCCATTGATCTAATAACTTAGATCATTATATGTCATTCAATACTTGGTATACCTTAAATATGTATGGCTGTGTACTTATAACCAATATCAAACCATTATTTTCGCATATATGTCATAGTCATAACTACTAATAATAATCGGGTATTTACCGATCAACGCACGGAGAAATAATTTTCCATGGCTGAAATTCGCTAGTATAATTGGGCAGGTGTGTTGCTCGCTGCGTTTGTAGTTGTATTGAGTTTCTATTAAAGTTTTCATTAAAATAGAGGTGTCAGTTTCAAAGCAAACAAAAGAAATACATATAACAATATTAAATTGTTTCCTTTGAGTCTGAGATGATTTGTGTGTTATACAATTTGGAACCTTCGAAAGTATATACTGGCTTTAAATACAATTGGTAACTTATATATTTGAAAAAAATGCACTAATTACTGTTTGAAAATTGACCAAAAATAAAATTTTTAGTAGTATGATGTAGTGGTCATAGTGCTTCAGCTATAGAAAGCTATTCCCTTGTAGTTAAATAGTACGATACAATTAATTTAAAATTGCATTTCAACAAACAAAACTGTATTGAAAGATTATTAGTGTCAGACAGATTATTAGTGTCAAAATTTGATTCGTGTCTAAGATGTTGGTATTGGTAGCAATAAAAGGAACTAGATTGTGAGTATTTGAAAACCTTTGAACACGTTCTATTGTGCATAACAGTATAACTTCTTTTATAGAATTGGTCAGGTTACTCCTCAACCAAAGGCTATGTTCCTAACAAGACAAGATATGTTCATTCGAAGAATGCATCTAATTATGCCTTCAGGAAAATATACAGTTGCAATTTGCAATATGAGTCGAGTATAATAACAAGAGAACTGTGCTAACTGTAACCAGTGTTGGATACATTTACTTAATTTTGGACAAGATACACATACAAATTTTCCACTTCGTTTCATCTTTGCTAGCTTCCAATTACACTACAATGTAACAGAAGAATATTTAATTCATTGCGACCACTGTACTAGTGTTCTTTATTTTATCTGGGAAACACTGTTCACTGTGGACTCAAAACTGAATGTATGGTGAAACTTTGAAAGAGATCACATACACAAGATCTATTATCACCGACGAGTGTTTAGCTGATAAAATAGGAAATGTTTAAACGCATTATTTGAGAATATACATCTAAATTACATACAAAAATAGTCATTTCAAAGATATTATCTTTTACTGACAACCGATACTCGTATACAATATTATTGTCGAATTTAATGATACCCTTTCTATTGAACTTATTGTACCTATGCAAGAAAAAAAGTGAGCAGCGTATTTTACAGGCAAGTCCAACTGTTGAAATTTTCTTGTGGCTAAATGCAAACTGCCCAGAATGAAAGCGACGATAATGGACGTATTATGTATCAAGATTTAGGAATCTGTAGTATGGTAAGGTATAATTGATTGAAATAGACAGGAAGGGATTTACATTTGTGTAGATTTTATTTCACAACAAGATTTGATTTCAACACAGAGAAAACATTTGTCAGAGCATAAGTACCTGATAATATATTCATATGATTGAAGTAACATTTAAACACGATAAACTTGTACTTAATTGCATTTATGAAGCAACATAAGATAGGCAAGCATTATTTCGGCAGTAGAGTTAGAGAGAGGTAACAGTTTATGGTAACATAATATTTTTGTAATGAATACACAACAGACTGGTAATGGTAACTATTTAAGAGTAAGATTAACACAGGAAAATGGATTAAATAACAAAAACTAAATATTTGACGCACAACAGTCGATTCAAAACCCATAGTTAAGTATAGGTACAGGTAACATTACACATATAAATTTTTGGCGTCGTCACACCACACATTTATCTATCTATTTATAAGTACGTTTACATTCACACATTTATGTAATCATTATTATTAATTATAATGGTTTTCAGCCTCCTTTGGGGTAAATACACAGACAAAATGACTTCGTATTTGTAGACATTTTCTAAAGGTACTTACATTTATGCTAAGTTATATGAGTTTATATTTTATATCTGGTAATGAGAAAGATATTTTCTTGACTGTTCACTATTTCTAGTGTTGTTATGGAGTGTAACGAGGTGTTTCTTCTTCTTCCTACGACGTGGACACATACAAATACATTGCATCTATATATATGCTCTTCACATACTGATTAATAATCCTACATGAATAGGCTTCACAAATAAATGTAATATAATATATATGCACTACCCTACTTTATGTACGAAAGTGATCGTGATACAATTAGCAGCGTCTAAATATCTACTACATCTTTATCTACTGGAACAAAACATGAGGTATGGAGGGGACTTAATACAAAAATGAGTGTATGTATGTACATAGGAATCCTAAGACTAGAGATTTATTCTTTTGATATTGGAGTGACGACTTTGATGGGACTTTCATATCCAGAATTCACCGGAATTTTCCGGCGACTCTCCCTCACACTTTTTGGTTCGTTTATGTACGTATGCACGAAATTGTTGTAGCCCGTGCTGTTGGACTCGAAGTCTTCGTTCGTTGAGATCTCGTGGTCTATCAGTCGTAAATTCTCCATGGAACCGTCCGCACCAACTTTGGGTTGCCCTACAATCAAAAATTTATCAAACTGTTACAAAATTATACTAATCCTTCACCACACAAATCGTTTCTAGAATTAAATGAGCAACCTGCTTGAGAAATTTGTGCATCAGTAGTGACTTCTTTGAGTTCAGTTGGCCTTTCCTCCTGAAGGAAATAGTCATATCCTGGATTGTTCACAGTAGGGATGTCCAGTTTCAGATACTCAATTCCGTCTTCGAGCAGCTTCGAAATTGAGTTAACTAGCTGGTGGAAATTTGGGCGGTTGGTGACTTCACCTGCCCAGCAGTAGAGCATCAATTCATACCTACATAGACAGACTCATTAAATTCGGCCCGTTGATATCACCCAATTAATGTCACAGATAGATAGCACAATGTCAGTAAAGAATTACAATTCCGCAGAGCAATTAACAGGTTGCTGCATGCGATAGCCAGACTTCAACAATTGGTACAATTGTTCATTCTGAATTCCAGGATAAGGTGAAGCACCAAGCGTGGCCAGTTCCCACAGAAGAATTCCAAATGCCCATACGTCCGATTTAGTCGTGTAGAGCTCGTCCGCCAAACATTCCGGAGCTAACCACTTCACTGGAACTGAAGTGTCAAACAAGGCAGAATACTTAGATAACATTCTCATTACTTTACAAAACCGATACCAGATAAACTTATTAAGTAGCTAATGTAAGTAATTGACGAAATAAACACGCACCTCGATCTTTACTCTTTTTTTTGTAAGCATCATCCACATAAATATCACGCGTCAATCCAAAGTCAGAAATTTTGCACACTTTTGCTTTCGTCAAAAGAATATTTCGTGCTGCAAGGTCACGGTGAACCATCTAGAATTATTTGTGCGCATTAATTAATTTGTTATGCTTGTTATAACAAAAATGATTCTTGGTTCGTGCGGGAACTTATTTTAGAGGAAATTACCTTCATGTCACTTAAATAAGCCATTCCCTTAGCAATTTGCCATGAAAATCCTAATACTTCTTGCGGAGTAACAATATATTGAGAATCATTCAAGTAAGCATCTTGTTCCGCCGGTGTAGAATGGAACGTAAGAACTGGGTTTGATGGGCTCTGCGGATCCGACCAAACGGCCCCCGAAGACCCATTACCAACACTTTCTACACGGCGACATTTCCTCAGAAAACTCCTGCAGATTATAAATTACATTAAAATTCCTGACAAACTACAGTCAAATACAGTTGGTTTATATTTCATTGTACCTTAAGGAACCCATCTCAGCATATTCCATTACAAGCAAAGGAGGACCCCCGGGAGATGTACAGGCACCCAGCAGCTTAATAACATTTGGATGATCGACCTGTTGCAATAATGAAAACTCCGCCATGAATTCTTGTTTGCACGATTTTCCGTTTTCTGAGTTGTTATCTTTGAGCATTTTTACAGCAACATCCAAAATCCCTAAAGTTTCAAAAAATAGTACAATTACAGTTAATGTTATTTTCTGTATTTGTGTTGAATCTTTCAGCAGTATCTATATAGTAATCTCATTTGAATAAATACCTTCATGATTAGGTAAATTGTGAGCTTTCCCTTTGAGTACACGTCCGAATTCCCCTTCTCCCAAAACTTGCTCGAGAAGCAACGAGTTTCTCTGAATCTCCCATTTTGTATCCACCTGAAATATGAATAAATTACAAACCCCATATTGTTTGAAGAGATTAAACTCGTTATCTTTTAATTAACTGCAACACTTAAAGTCTTGGCTTAGGAGAACTCACTACATTTTTGTACTACATAGTGCATACCTACTCTAATTTCTAGGAAGCAAAAATGTCTCTAATCCAGCTACACATTAAATATTGCACATTATGATGCAACGACATAGTATATAAAAGAGATGATTTTAGTGTAGTGGTGATTGCGATAACTAAAAACCATCAAGAAATAATCTGGACGCGAAGAGAAGTGCATGAGTTATTTAAGAGAATTGCTTTGTCTTTACATTTGAATGAACAAGTTGCATAATTAGTGTCTGCTTAGAGACAATTTGCATTAATTATATTTACTTCCAATTAGCTACTATACAATTCCTTGGAATATAATATTGCTAACATTATCCTTTATGTAGATAATTATCAAAATAGGAAGATAGACATCAGAGTAATTTTATTAAAAGATCAATATACAAGAGATTCACGCTGCTGGTCGTAAAATTTAATTTCCTATATTGGACGTGTAGGAGCAATTCCTTTGAAAATGATTCCGCAGTACCCAATCACGTTTTCGCAGTGGAAATGACGAAAGATAAACTTATCAAAGTTTATTGATTATAATTGTGTTCTCGGATTTCATGGCACCAATAATATCCACAAAGGTTTTCCAACGATTATGTAATAGTAAGCCCATGTGCGGGAAACATTAGCACAGCAGGAGTTTATCGTTTAAATGATAACTCGTTCAGGGAAGGATTACATGCGACGATAATATAACCACATCTAACTATTACGTCCGTCCCTATTATATAACCTCAGCGAATCTGTTGCAAACGGAGGTTGCTTCTTTGAAGACATGATAAGTAATTGCTAATCAGGGCCTAGGTACACAGTCCCCATCATATCATGAAACACGGGTTTGTATATTATGCATATTACGTAGAACATTGATCCGAATTTGCATCTATCAATCTGATGAGAAAGAAAACACCTGGAGTTTCCGTTGCAGGTAATAGCGTAACAAAAGTTACTACCCGCATACACAGAATTCCAGTGGATCATACCTTTTTGACATTTAGAATGATGAATATACCTTTTCCTAAAAAAGACTCCCGTGGAGAAGTCTTCCATCTCTTTATCGCCAAACTGATAGAAATAGAATATCAATACGAAACTCACCATCAAATAGTCGCCACAACCGTAATGGGCGTTGGTTCTTCCATTATAAGTGTCACTATCCATCCCGGCTCTCAAATAATCTGGGTCGTTCATATTGTTGCCATTGTCCATGGGCAGCCCGTGTCCGTACATACCAGACACTACCATACCGGCAGGATTGATAGACATATTCGGTTTTACGTTGCGAGATTTTCTCCTTGTAGATACTCTGCATTTCAATAACATTTTCATTTGTGAGAATTTGCACCTTAACGCATGCGTATTTTATTATTACTGGCTATTCCATATTACTGCTGGCTTGGCTATTACATATATTTTAAATAGTCTGTCTCACTCCAACTTAACTAGTTTAATCCATACAGTAATATGCTAAATGATTTGTAGTATTTAGTGACGTTTCAATGACAAATAATAGGAAATAAAAATATAGATTTAGGTAGATTGCTAAACATGACTGAGTTCGGATGAAAAGTAGTCATTTGTCAACTTTGATGTAAGTTAAGCAACAAAAAGAACGTCATTATATAAGTAGGTGCCTAATGATTATCATTACATAAGTAATGATTATCATTACATAAGTAGTGATTATCATTACATAAGTAAGTAATTGGAATTACATAAGAAATTTCTATTATGTAGACGTATACTTTCTTTCTATATGTCTGGAATCATGTCTAAGTCTCCTAGAGTCAACAGTTTCCCAGAGACAACTGCTTATGGACTTGGGTTGAGATCCTCACAAATCAAAATTCGTAGAAATAGTACAAAGCCAGTATCTTTTGTATTCCTCGGAATAATCCGGAACTAATTCTTTCAGTGCCTACTCAAAGTTTCTAAAGAGGCATTATACTACTTAGAATATAACTCAGATATTTTATAAGAGTTAAGTAACAAGTTAACAAAAGGTTGCTCATTATTTCTTTTCGAATGCCTTTTGGCATTGCACTTTCATGAATGCTAGTATTAGGTGTTTTAGCCGGAGCAATGCTACAACGGATCAGTGCACAAGCTATTGTCTATACAAAATCATCAAAGAATTTAATTTGATAGGCATTTCGATCTATGCCTTCTTTGCTGCATAGACACGAACCAAAAATGCAAGCACTAAAAGAGGAGATAAAACTGCATTATGTTATTATTACTATAATACTTTAGTGAATCATATTGGGTGATATAACAGTTCGTGTAGCGAGCTATAACATAATAATAACGATGAAAGGTTGATTAGTAGAATTGCTTATATAACAGAAAATATAAAGTAACTGACATTTCCATAGCGCACAGTGGGAACAATGCCATATAAAAAGCCTTCCGGAAAAAATAATTTTGCATAAAGTAATATTATCTAGATACAGTATTGCCACTCATTTCAGTAGGCGTTTATGGAGAAATTATCGATAGAAAAGTCTCGGAAGGCAATCACTTGCTATGATAGCAATTTAAAAGTTTTTGACCCGGATCGTCAACGGAATCATCGTTGCACTAATACTACCAGGAATAGATCACTCAATTTTTCCCATTATGTACAGATCATGTAACACTGTAATGATCCATGCTAATATAAATATCCCCTGGCAAAAATCTCATGATATACTTATTAAATAAATATTGCCTATGCAATTTCCTTTATGATTCTATTACACGCCACTTTCAAAACATGTGACTCGGTACTTATCGTCTGACTTATCTGTATTATCTCCATACAATATTGCATCAACAGTAATGCAGTTACCGAGGAAAGCATTAAAATGCATTCTACTTTTTCAATATTTAAAAGCTGTCAAAAATGGTATAGCCATAGCTAGCACTAGTTGATACATTCAATCAACGTAATGGTAAGCAAACTATCTGATTTCCTACCCTAGTTTCATTTGGTACCAAATGAAATATTGGTGATTTATTACAATCTACCAAGAATTGATCGAGTTTTAGCTCATTATGTGGGTGGATTTGGTAACCCATTTGGTAACCCATTTGGTTTGTGACTCATAAAGTCAGAAAGGAACAGAGGCAACCTACCTACACATGACTGACTTTCTCCATCAAAAAACCACTGAGGCTGTAACTAAACTACTCAGGTACCTAATACAGGTAGTTCTGAGCTTGTGCTCAATATATCTCATTTACTCCCAAAAGTGGCATGAAATTGTGGAATGAAAGAGCAAAATGTAGATATTCATATCAAAATGTTCCTTCAAAAATATCACCATTATGAGCATAATATTTTCATACAGTATCTAGCTAATGACAATCAATAGAGTTGAGTAGGTAAATTGGTTAGCTTGCTAACAATTAATAATAAAATATTTGCAGAGAGTAACATGTACTTGTGGCACTGAAATCTGAAGAAATAAGGATATTTTACCTGGATCTGTAGACGTAGACGATAAAGACGACAATGATTAACAGAAAGACGACAAGTGTGACCAAAAAGACAATGCAGATTTTGCCACAGGCGTCCGGAGTTTGAATTGGGCCTAATTTAGGTTGTTCGGTGTAAGAGGTGGAAGCATGGAAATGGCGGGGTGAGGGTTCGGCAGACGTGCCTGGAGTGCTGGGGGCATCGGAGGAGTTGGAGGAGACCTGTTTGTTAGTCAAGGGAAGATGTGCACAGGAACAAGATGTTTTGGTGTGACAAGTACAAACGCCAGTTCCAGATTTGATTCCATGTCTCTTTCCATTGACGCGCTGCCTGAGAATGCTAATTCCTGTCACATCTGTAACACAATCTTGGGGACATCGGAAGGGCTGAATAAACTCGAGTTCATCGCATTTCCCGTCGGGACATGTTTCGACACTTGCAGAGCACGTCGCATAGTCCAGATTGCTAACGGTTGTGTTAATTGGTGCAGTAATGGAATTTTGCTCGATGGGAGTTTGTCTCGGAACCCACACGCAATTTTTCAGAGATCCAAATCCACAGGATGATTCGCATTTGTGCGATTCTGAAAATTCTGCACAACTCTCAACGTCACAGGGTACTGTGCCATTATTCCCGGTCTCATAAGTGTCTCCGTCCAAAACAATAGTGACATTAGCGCCGTAGGAGCGGTTTTCAACGTGGGAGCTACCGTTGGTCGGAATGTTCCAACTCAGACGTAGGGAAATGTGTTTCATTGATGCATCTCTAAGGAAACTCGGGTTAGTAGCGTAAATGATGCCCGTTCTACTTGTGACAGCAAATGGATTATTCGTCTGCTCTCCAGCACCATAATAAACACTTGGCGCTAGATCTTCATGTTCATGGGAGAACAGTTGGAGTTTTTCGATTCTGAAGTCCAAGTTGGGGAGCATTTCTATTTCACTGATATCCCTGATCAAATCTGGAAAGGGGTACATGACTAGGGCATGCATGGAGGACTTCCTAGGAAATCGAGCTTCGTAAATCCCGTTGCTCAACAAAGATTTCAATTCTTCATCGGTGAGATCAGCTTTTTGTTCAGATTCTACTGTCCTGTGCCCCCAATGCAAACAAACTGTGTAGTGCATCTCGGAATTCTCCATTTTCTTTACCAATGTCGTGTCGTTGATAACGACAGCGACACAATATTCATCGTTCCAGCTTTTGACATCTTTCAGTGACTTTTTCAAAGATAACTGAAGGATAACGGCGGTCGACTTGGTTGTTGTATGGGCTCCGGCCACTTTCATCATTTGAAAATTAAGAATCTCTCTTGTGTCATTCAGAGCAGTGATCTCGAAGTTGTTCACTTCGACAATATCTCGATCTATGTAAAGGTGGTCGTTGGCTTCCAAAGAATTCAAGCGGGCGTTTTCATCCAAATTGCCTTGAAGACGAAGGTCAATATATATTGTTACATGCTGAGTTCCCTTTTGTGATTCTGGTGGATTATCATCTTGATCAAGTACAGTAAGTGTCCCGGGCAGAGTCATATTTCTGCTAACCACCAAATTTCCCCCTGCCACTGAGCATGTGATTGAAAAATTATAAAATGAAGTAGCCTCTCTGTCTAGATTTGATTTTATCCATAAGGATTGTCGTGAAGACCCATTGGAGTTATCTCCTCTAATTGACATGATATCTTCCCCAACGGCGTCCAAAACATATTGGACTGGGATTTTGTTTTGGCAGCTCTGTATCGTATTCCCCATAACCATGACCTGTGATGCTACACTATTTTCCATTATTTGTAACTCGAGGCTGGATAAACCGTCAAAGCATATCTCCTCCTGGAAAAAAATGCAAGATCAGAATTCCAAATGCTCTTACGTCTAATAATTTACGGGGAATCAGGACAGAACTTACCAAAGAAATGTTCTTGCAATCGTCAACTGCATTTTCATCCGACGATCTTTCTGTCGTTTTCATTATTAGTCTTAATGAATCGGTGGTTATGTCTCGAAGTCCTGCTACTCCATTTAGATTTGAGGTAACTGTGTATTTGCAAGTTGTATTTGCATTTTGAAACCCTGTAACATACGTTTTCAAAATAAATTATAACATCCAAATACGTTTCTTTATCGCACGTTTGTAAAATAACTGAAATTATAGCTCATTATTATTCATTTTATATTTCTAAGCTGACTGGGAATTGAGACAGAGGTTTAATTACTTACAGTATAGTATAAACTGTAAGTTACAGTAAGACAAATTACTCTGAACAGAGAATAATTGTAAAAAAAACCGTAAGTACGTACAGTATATTAATCTATTAATTTGGCAATGCTGTAGTTAATCGAACCGTAAGTCCCCGTTGGTGTAACGAAAGAAGCCAAGAAATTGGAGATACGCTACTTGACTACTAAAGCATAAACCGAGACCAAAATTATACTCATGACATTTCATAATTCGCCTTCATAAAATGACGGAATATTAAAATCTCCTCGTTGATTTTGTGCCTCTAAGTACTTAAATCAATCATCAATGTTGTGCCAAATGATTTCGAAACAAGTTTACAGCAACGCAAGTTTCGTTACAAGTTTACTAAATATTCTAATTAAGAAAAATGGCCAGAGCATACGAGAAATTAAAACTGAAAACAATCAATGTTGTACTTTATGATTTCGAAACAAGTTTACAGCAACGCAAGTTTCGTTACAAGTTTATTAAATATTCTAATTAAGAAAAATGGCCAGAGCATACGAGAAATTAAAACTGAAAACAATAAATTGATAACTGATAACTAATGCTGGGTATTTAAATATAACGGACATGCTAATGTGTTGCAGATAAAATCAATACAGGTACAAAATAATATTTTAATGTATTACTTCATTTATATTCCTATTTTTGTGAACGAGTTACAGTTTCACAAAGTAGGGTAACTGTCTTAAGTTGCTAGTGCATATGTGCATATCACACTGGTATATGGCCAAAGTGTGATATTTTATTGAGAAAAATAAGACTGTTTGCCTATCGAATGCTGAGCGTATTAAGACCTGGTAGAAAGGAAATAGCAGGGAGGAAGATAGCTAAATGAAAAAGGAACAACAAAGAAAAGAGACACGCGGACAATGGAGTCAAAGATAAATTCCACTGACCTTTTGGGATTGCCTTCACGTATATAGAGCCCGAAGTAGGATGAACAGACAAATGAGGGCAGCTTTGCTTTGTGTGACTCGGAGCTATTCTGTAACTGATATCGCCGGTGTCATCGGGTTCAAGAATTGACTGTGCAGTATAAACGGTAGAGTTGTCCGCAACATAACTCCGGTTCAAGGTAAGCGTATTTTGGGAGAAATACAATGCTGTTCCTGAAAAACGTTTCCGGCACATATTAATCAATTTTAAACAAATTGCTTTTCAAAGTTATGCTTAAAAGAAGCTCGTTTGTGATAGCTTCCCTATTAGTTGACATTATTATGCAAACACATCATATGCTCTTTGAGATGCAGATGAGAACTGGAGAGCCGACCGATAAGTTTCAGTCAGAATAGAGTTACAACTAATGATTAATGCACTGCGCTATGTAATCCATCCAGCTACAGCTCTAGGAAATATATTATCTATATTTAAGTTTATAATTAGCAGTAATTACGGGGTATCGACCTCGAAATCTATCGACACTATGATTCAAGCACTTAACAAAAGGTATCTGTTCATGGCATATCAATGTATCTACAAAGTTTACATCTTGTTTCAAAGCATGGGTAGCTTTTCTCAGTGTTCCCCGTCCAATTTAGTTTACCTAAGGAAGGTATGTAAAATTGTGTCGTGATACGGGCAAAAGCCAACGTTTCGTGTTTTGTGTAAAAAAAATACTAAGAATTGGGCCAATGTGGCCCTGCACGTTAGAAAATCTGTAATGACTATAATATCCTTTAAAATGCGTCCTTGCTCCTGTCAGACGATGACTTTTTCTTCTGTTGTGATGAAACGAACATTCATCCACCTACATCTCCTTGCTTTGTGTTCCATTTGGACAACTCTTTTCAATACTAACTTAGTTTTTCGCGTCACAATATATAAACATTCCTTCCAGGAAGCTGGTAAGAATTTAGGCTACCAGTTCGTAACTATTAATGAAACGCCACAACCGAACATTATATTTGCTTTCACTAGTTTCTCCTACATTCTTTGTTTCTGTTTGTATATCTCAAGTCACTTTTTTACGTCTTAGCAGAGTAGCCAGAATTATTTACCTAAAAATGGTGGGGGAACATTTTCATAGCATATCTGAGGATGGACATAATTGGCATAAAACGGCTGGTACATTTTTCCCTGTAGTACGTCCACATGCCACTTTGTAATATTTAGATTACATAATAAAAATTGAGTGTAAGTCGCAGTTGTATTGTAAGTGTTAAAAAATAGTAAAAGGTGGACCCTAGTGAAAGTACGTCAGTACGGCGATGGACATGATTTCATAAGGCTATTTGGATGTAGACAGTAGACACCTACAGATATATATGTAGCAATAAGGTGTGCATGTGTGTAGTGAGTTGTCTGGAGGTGCACGTGAACGAGTCTCAGCTATTGTGTATTATTATCGTGCAAGATGTGATATTATTATTGTAGGCTTTCTTTTTCAGTTTTTCGTGTAATGTCTATGAGTGGAGCGTGATCGGCGTTTGGATTTACAGAACTCTTTGACTTGTGATCTTTGTCATCGGTGAGGTTGTATTATTACGATGTAGGTAGGCATTATATGTATGTACATGTCGGTTGAGTAATATAATGTAATATATACTATAGGGGGATTTCTGCTGTAGCCCTTCGCTTCAGAGTCAAAGTCAAGCAAACTAAACACGATAAAAGCCTTGGCGACATGGAATAAGTATAAATAGCAAGTATTGGCTATACCAAAGGTGGGCTATTACAAGTAGTGTATGTAATTTGACAAGCTTATAAGAGAGCAACTAACTTTCGACTTTACTGGGGTATTATATAGGCATTACGAGATTAGTATGTATTCAGAGTAAAATATTACTCCGTCACGCAATAATCTCGTCGAAACACACTTCACCGTTCATTACAAGAAAGTCCCACTTTCCTCGACATTGTTTTACCCACTTCATCGTAAAATCAAACCGAATTCTACTGAACACCTAAAAACAGAAAGTATTTCGCTCATGTACAAAATTTTATGATTTCATTTCTTTCTCTGATTTCAGGATTAAAATTACCAACATTTCTTAGTATACCTAAAGAATTTTACCTATGCAGAGGCAACAAATGCTCACTTTCTTGCAATAATTGCACATTATAAATATTTATAGATTCTATTTCTATGTACAGTATTTTTACTTCGGTGGTAAATATACGAACATGCGGAAATGAGATTACAAATGAATAGAAATTCTAAATGGAAAGTGGGCACATCTATTTATAATATCAACTAATTCCATACAAACCCAAGGATACTACTACAAAGGGCTCAGATAATATATTCTCCAGGAAAATCTTACAAAACTCCTGTTTTTGTCTCGCAAACAATGAACAAATGCACAAAGCAAAGATCGCTGCTTCTTCGATTCAATATTCACTAATGTCAGTATGTATTATGCTCACATATTATGGAGACCAGATTACCTGCAAAATTTTAGAACTATGTCACCCTAAATTAATGCTTAAAGTTTTGGGATCCAAAACGACTGTTTCGCAGTCTACAAGGTTACGGACTCCACTTTATAGATAAAATCATCAATGGCAAAAGAGATGGTGGCATTTGTACAATTCAATGTGTAAAGCATAGAGGAAGATAAATATGGAGAAATTAATTCGAAATCACTTTTAACTAAAAAATTGAGACTGTTATAGATGCAAACAATTCTACCTCTGTTAAGATTATGAATTTACTGAAGTAGCCTTAAACAGAGTTATGTTGTATAACATATCGCATAATAATTAATAATTTCATCG